>SNQJ01S0046174.1:0-13528 GCA_010110895.2 Picea sitchensis | reverse complement strand
AGAGAGAGAGGAGTTGATTCATACAAATACCTTAGATTCTACCTCCATCACAAGTTTAACTATCACAAAAAATTGATACTATTATAAATACTATCACATCTAAATTTATGAAGAAGTTGTGGTGTGATAAAGAAATAGATGATAAGAAAAAAAAAGATAATGAAAGGAGGCCATTAATCATGCGTGTGTATGACGATAACCACTTAGAGGCTTACAGTTGTTCTCAAGACCAAAATAAGCTTTTCACTCTCCATTAATCTTTTTGTTCAATGCTATAATTCCACTTAAGTTTTTGATGAAGGTAGATTCCAAGATATTTGTATGAATTAACTTCCTCTAAGTGGTTATTGTCATACACTATATATGTCTCTCTCTCTCTCTCTCTCTCACACACACACACACACCCACCCCCACACACACACACACACAACATTTAATGTTTTATTCTTGTATGTTTGCCTCATTTTAAGGTTTTCATTTCATAAGTTGATTCTCATATAATATCATATTAATCATATTGACATACAATTTTCAAAAAGTTCAATATCAAATTTTAATTTATTTGCAAAAAAATTTGTGGGTGGGAAGAATGAGAGGTTAAAACTTAAAATATTGGGAACCCATGATCAAGAAGGGATTACTTAAATTTCAATGGTGTATCAAATAAGATATGAGAGAGTAGGAATTGTTGCATACAAACAAAACTCTATTGTATTATTTTATAGCAAACTAGTACACACTTATATACATCAAGCTCGGTCTAAAGATAGTTACACTATATTAACCACACAATCAATTTAGTTGAGAGAATATCTCAACCATACACCAAAATAAGACTCTTAGTAGGAGAGAATCTCTCTCACAGTCAACTATCTAACAACCTCCTAAAAAATTGGACCAAATAAATCACGTAGATATTGAATCTACCTCTCAATAAAAAAATACATTAGCAAACATAATCTCCTCACACATTAATCACTAAGACAAATATGAGTTACACATTCCAACACACCCCCTTAACGAATACTTTTCTTAATATTTGTGAGGTCTTTATCAAATCATGTCCTCATCTTCTGTTGTATTCATTATTTGGCTTGTCTCATATTCAAATTTTGTCTTTCATACGGGTGGGCCTTGGTGTGCTACTTCATTTTACTAGATTCTCCTCATCATAAGTCACCTGGGGTTTTGTGTCTTACCCCTAACCATTACAATGCTCAAGTGGATTTATATGACCATGAACCATCACACCAAGTGGTTTCTACTTGGCCACAAACTTCACATATGATTGGTTTTGGCTGACCACAAACCTCACACACAAGTGGTTCCAGATAACCACAAACCATCATGATGGGGACACTATTTTACAATGCACACACTCTCTTGGGATTTATTCAGTATGATATTCATCCTCATACTTTCTTCTTCTTAGTTTTGTACCTACACAAAACTGATTAACTTGATCTTCTTCTTCCTCTTGTACCTATAAACAAATGATCATTGAATTCCATATAAAAATCAATCCATCTATCGAGATACATGGGTGCCATCTACTATACTCGCTAGTTCTCTAGGAATCCTTTTCCCCTACATGGTTCATCAACATTTTAAAATACACCTTAATCATAACTTGATCCCAACCTATTCATACTTTGAGATTACTCCATCTCACATTCCCCCCTTAATCGAAGATTCAACTTCTCCAACTCACCATCGAGCTTAGATACGAGTCCACTTTCCACCCTCATACCTATCTGAGTGGTTGACTCCACAACTTGATGCCACATCCTCTCTATGCATAAGAGAGATACACACTACATGATTACATGTGCTACCACACTAATCCATGTAGGCATGAATCAATAGGGCTTACAAAACACTTAGGGAATTCAACTTTCCTGTGACTAAATTTTACATCTTGGACCAAAAATTTCTAGGGTGTTGGGAACAATCAATCATGCACCCCCTACAACACATACACATCATTACAACATTCATCTTAGGTACAACAAGAATTCCATTTTTTTTACTAAATGCCCAAAAAATTACAACCCCATTACCTATTACCAAGATATAAACCCAATTACATCTCATCATCATGTATACCTTATGTTTTACATCTTCATCTAGAGTATTCTTTGTCCTTCACTAGTCATCATTGGTGTCCATGTCATTCTTCATTCTACATTTGATGTTTTTTGTTAGAGTAACTAATTATAACAATGAAACTATATCAAGTTAGCTAAACTCAATATCTACAATTTTATCATTGAATGATAACTTAAATTCAAGAGTGTCGGATACCACCGAAAATGCACTCTATACTCTCATTGCAATATGATTATTACAACATCAATTTGTGCCCAAAGCATAAGCCAATAGAAAAGTAGGATAATTACCAATTATTTTACCTTTCCAACGAGAGCCTCCCTTCTTTGTCTTTCACCATTTATCTTTGTCTTATATCACCCTTTGTTTTCTACACCATGAGTCTATCTTTCACTGCTTTTCACTTCTTTCATCTTGTTTTTCTCCTGCAATATTCTTCATGCAACTAAAATTTCTTGCATGCAAATGTTTCTTGTTGGAGTGTGCACAATATCCAACAAGACAACCTATGACAATGGATTGGAAAACTTAATTGATGCACCACTTCTCATGATTTTGCATCACTTATCATTTGACTTGGACTCAACTTTGACTATGACTTTACAAAGGTTTCATTATATAAAAAATATCTTTTGACTCATACTTGGAATTGATTTCACTTTGACTTGCACTTTACATCAATAAATGGGTGATTTTGGATCACACTTAAGCTTGCCTTTGAATTCTTACAGTTGCATATCATGGAATTTTCATGACTCTCTTACCACTTACAACTTTTAATATTGACCAAGATCTTTCTTATATCTTTATGCACTCTTCATACCATTAATGAAACTCCACACAATTTAAATGTGATAACTACCCAAGTCTTTAAACATAATTATTGATAGCCATACTTATCAAAGCACACCCATATGAATTAGAAAATATGTATACCTACTTTTCTCAAATGAAAGGAATATCTCTCTCAGTTGGAATTTTTCGTGCATGGGTTATCTCCCCCCGCTTCTTCTTTTTGACAAATTACAGGTTACAGATCTCCATTATCCTCATTCCAATTCCACATTCGATCTGATATTCTCCTCAAATGTAGATTTTCTCCTCCTAGGACATGATCTTCCCTTATTCAAATAGACACCCTCCAAGCACGGTGACTCCTTATGTCCCCTTAGAAAATCATGTGTGACTACCAAACACACACAGTGGGCAGCTTTGTATATCACATGGTGACTCCTTCACCCAAATGGCTCTTCTTTCAATAGCAAGAAAAATGACTTCTCACACTAACTGTCAGATAAACTTTTCAGGGAAACAAGCCTTTTTCTATGCAACAATGACTCTTTCACCCAAACCATCATGGGAAGATTATCACAAGTGGAGATGACTTCATCTTCTTTCAGAAACATCTTTGACAACACCAAAACTGTAATATTTAGTCACCTGAACCAACATGGATCTCTTCTCTTCCTTGCAAAATTCCATTCTACACAAGTGTCCAATCTTTTACGTTGGTAAACAACACTCCTCCTTTACTCAATGCGACAATTTCATAGTTCTTCTATTTTAGTTTGACCTGTTGATAACACAACATTTTTTCCTCATCTTCTCTTATGACCCTGTCAACACATCTATAGTGCTAATCTTCACAATTTTTCTCTAGAACGTATTTCTTACAACTCTAGCGTTTCTCTCCTTTGTTTGGGTGGCTCTTCCTTCACATTTTAGAGGGGATTTCACACCGACAACAAAAATTGTCCAAAACCATGTTTCAACCTTACTCATTAATAAATATTCCATTACTCTCTCAAAGGATCAATGATTCTTTGATACAACATGCCTGCAACTCTTCCAGACTACAGATGACCGTTCCACATTCAACATCTACATATTACTTCACCAAGTGGGCTGAAGTTGTACCTCTCAAATGTGCACAAGATGAACATGTCATCTTTTTCTTAGAATTTAATATGTTTTCTCGATTTGATCTTCCGTTGTAAATTATTTCACATAATGAGCCAAATTTCATTTTTGCAAAGTTCACTTAGTTTCTTAGTAATTTTGGTGTCAAACAATTCACTTCCTCTACCTATTATCCTCAAGGAAATGGGAAAGCTGAGTCAACCAATACAAATCTGGTCAAAATCTTGAAGAAGATTATAGATGATAAGCCCTGTCAGTGGCACATACTTCTCAGGTATGCGCTATGGGAAGATAGAAGCACCGCTAAATCTAGCACTGGATATACTCCATTTCAATTGTTATATGGTCAAGAGGCTATAGAACTTGAGCTCACCTCTCTTCGTTTAGTGCTACAGGATGAAGAATTGAATACAACATACATCTCCCAAAGGATGAATGCCTTGCTCACCTTAGAAGTACAAAGAAATCACACTTTAGAAAATTTGAAAAAGAGGCAACAAACTGTTGAAAAATTCTTTGATAAAAAGGCTAAGTTTGTTGTTTTCAGAGTTGATGTGAAAGTGTTTCTTTGGGATTCTTCTCATGCTGAAAAAGGAAGGCATTCCAAATTTCAGAAGCTTTGGCTAGGTCCATTCAAAATCGCCTTTATCATGGGTAACAACTCATACTTATTAAAAGACATTGAAGAGCGATTGTTTGCTTACACCATGAATGGGTCACATCTGAAGCGTTATGTTGAACCAAGTTGATCATTGATTAAAATTTAGTGCTTCTTGTATATATATTTTTCATTTTGTACATACTTACTCTTGTTTGCATTGTTTTAGCATAAGTTTTATTTTGTTTTGTTATTTTATTTAATGGTTTTCCATTTTTCATTGAGTCAGAGTCAGCTAGACCAGTCAAGTTGCTAGAAAGATCATTTGTTTGAAAAATGTTGTTGATCAGTTCTGCAAATGATAAAAACACATCAAAGATGCTATGATTTTCCTTCAATTCGAAGTACTACTTATAACTATTGTTGTACCTATAGTTCTTGGCTAAAGGCTTGATGGTCATGACTCTTCCCTTTTTCTTCTTTCCCATTATTCCCTCCATACCGCTTTCAAATAAGATCATATAAGAAAATTTTGTAAGTTTCAGAAGCAAAGATCGAGCCAAACTAGAGTTTACTGAATTCTAGCCAAAAAAAATTGCCTACCCCGTGGAGTTGCCAATTGTTGATGCAAAACCACGCAACTATACCTTGCCTGCAAAGAGTTGCAATGCACCCAATAATTTTTTATTACAATTGTTATATATATAATAACTATAGGTGGGATCCCTTATAAGAGAAACCAAGCTAATTTGAATTTKAATTTCCTCCTAAAGATGYTGGTTTGCATAAAGTTACTTTGAAAACAACGACTTGATGATTGTCTCTTGAAATTCCATGTTTATTACACATATGCATGATTAGTTTCTTTACACAAATGAATATTACAAAGGAATGTGTGATTTTTATACAACATTTATTTTACGTCACACGAGTTACATCATTTCCATTTCAAAATGAGGGTAAAAGAGTCCTTGTAAAGATGTTATGCTAATTGGGGTTACAAAAGCTCTAAACTCTTTACTATTATGCTAAGTTTGATGACATGCCAAAGAGTGGTTAAAGTTGCTTGTGGTATGCATATATATTGTCTCGAGCACATGGTCTCATATCAACATGTAGTATCGTGGGTATTGTTTGCATATACGTATGGATAGAGTCGACATGCTATAACATTGGTTATAATCTTGATTTCATTTGTTTAAAGGGCTCGACATTTTGTTGGTTTATTGAATATGGTACAAACTTTGAACTACAAATTAAGAGAACCTTTGAATACATGTATGTTATGGTATGTGATGAGATTTGGAAATATGATATGGCATTATGTGGCTTCCACTGTGTAACATAGGATTGGATGTAGGCTATGGTTGAAAAGTTGGAAAAGGTTATGGTATTTCCATCCAATTTTGGAGGTGATGTTAAATTAATGAGAGTTAATGCATACCCCGTGGGGTTTTCTCCCTAGGTTTACTACCTTTATTTCTTATTTAGGTTTGTTGGAACTCTCTGGAGCTAGTAATTGAGGGTTTGAGCTTGAAATCTTGGTTGGTGGTAGAATAACGATCCTGGGAAACTCTTTCTTGGTTATTTAAGCATCTTTGAACATGTATGGAATTTTTGGCTCCTGTTGTATAAAAAATATACTACTTTGCTATGATAATTTCGAATAGTTGGCTTTGTTTGGTTGCATTTGGTGTGTATGTGAAGAAGGTTGAATCTATATCTATTCTGGGTATGAAGAAAATTTGTGAATATTCACTCCTTGATATGCTATCGATGTTGAGTTATTTTGGGTGTTTGTGATAACCCAATATACAAATAAATCTTACCAAAATTTGGTCTTGTTGTTCTAGGTATGTGTTTCAAAAAGGAATGTCGCCCTGGGTTTGGATAAGCGATATATACTTGTTGCATGGTTTTGAGTGAACTCACATACGAACATGAGTGCTGAGCTTAAACTTGTGTTCACCCCAACATTTTTATTGCTTGTCTTATTTTGATAAATTATAATCTCGACATTAAATGGGTTGTAACTTTGTATAGTTTTCAATGGTTTTAAAAATGGTTCTTTTGGCTTGACTGAGCCATACCACAACTCAAAAATGTATTGATATGTATATTGATGTAAAAAAATGATTGGTTTGAACTTTTTAAAAATCTTTCTTCGCCCTCGACTATGGTCGACCGTCACTATTGCTTTACTTAGCTTGTTGCATTTGAACTCTGCAAATAAATATGCTGCCAATGGGCAGAGTATGAATTGATGAATGTTTGAACAATGTTCTCAATAAGCTATGATGCATATTTTTGAATCTATGCGTATAGACCTTTTAAGTAGATTATTCTTGGATATTTATTAATATTTTTCAAATAAAAAAAAACAAAACGTGTAGCTACAAAAAGATTATGTTGTGAGAAGCTACATGAATTAATATGGATGATGAAGAGAGATTTTAAATTTTTGATTGTATGTATTAATGGTTATTAAAGTCAAGATGGTAAATTACTCACATTATGAAAGGACATTGATCATTTTATTTCCCTTCCATAATCACATTTTTCATGCATTGCAAGCCCCTCATGTCCCCAATTCATTTTATTCCCATGTTTTGGTTTTATAAAAAATGTCTATTGCGAAGAAGATGAAATTAAAATAAGAAATTAATTGGGAACAAGCCTCAAGAATGGACCAACGAGTTTTGTTGGGTGACACATACGAAGTATTTGATGATGAAGTGTTCATAGGGATTGATATTGTATGATTGAATTGTATGAATTGATTAAGGAAAAGAACAATATTTGTTTCTTCCCTTTTCATAAAATCATTTTTCGCTCAATAAAAATCCCATCATATCCCATATATCATTTATTACGCCTGTTCTAAGTGGTATTAGTTGTGAAATAGATATCAAGCAATTAAATTTTGGATGATATATACACAGTATTTGTATTGATTGCATGTATGCTTGTGTGTTGACTACTCAGAACCAATGTTTTAAATTATCTATTATGCAAAGTAATTTGATGTTTGATTGGTCTTCTTGTTTCATATGCTAATATAAATTTCATTTTAGGAAATGAGTTTCTTCAGCAGGGGAAGTCATGGTAGAGGCATGAACAAAGGTAGAGGTCTGAATAATTTTTGGCAAAGGGGTAACAAGATAATGAGGTTCTCAATACATTTTGATGTTAATTCTGAAGAATTCAATCAACTGCTACAAACTGGTTTCCTCAACCTAGCTGGCCAAAGGGACCTTACATCCACATCCCTAACTTGAGAGACCTCCATATCAACCTCATCCTAGCATTTGCAATGTTCATGTTCCACCTCATGTGTCCTTGCAACCGGAAGTCCCATTCAATGATGACTGGGTGATGTTGTGACAGAAACCCCCCCTTCTCTCTTGGGGATCTAGCGACCTCCCGGTCTTGGATCTTCAAACTCTCTGAACCGAACTGGTTCTTCATGTCTTCAACAAACCCTGAGAAATCTATATTCTCACACAGGTCCCCTTGATGTCGCATGTAAGTTCAAACTACTTACAACTCTACTCTTTGACGCTTGGCGACACCAATCCGTGAGTACTAGTCTTATGCAAGACTCTTTCTCCACTATGTGACCACGGGCTATGACCTCGGGCCAACCATTCACCACTTCAGGCTACGAAAATATTGCAATCTCCTCCTTTGTTTCCTTTTGATGTAGTGCCCCCACCTCAGTGGGGTCTGCGTGACCTCCCAGTCAATGGATCTTCTTCTATTCTTGAGTTGGAACAACTTCTAGGGTCCCTACTGGAACCTTCAAGAAATAATCCACAGGTCCTTGCGAACTTTACCCACGCGACTAGCACCAGGCAAAAATTTCCTCTCCACATGACCACTGGTTGTGACCACAGGCCTAACCAAAAGGTGCTTCACAACTCGCGACTTCGGGTATTCAGCTATGGGCAAAACCCGATATTCTCGATTCCTGATTTCTGAATCGACGAATCCTCTAGGCGCTAGCTCCTCTCGCTAAGCCCCTTCAATTGTGACATTGGGCTATGACCTGGGTTTCGACTACCAAGTGCTTCAGGACTTTGCGCTTCACATCTCCAGAATTTAGCTACCCCCGTTCTCCCAAAATACAAAGCCTCGAACTCCGCTGGTGCCAGATCGACAGTCCACAACCTTCCGTGATCCGATGACTACGATCAAGTCGTGAGTTTGCACTTCGCGACTTCGTCCCTCAGAGGTTTTCACATGGCCTCCTTGAAAATATTCCAAAGTCTAAATCTTCGAACTCTGCTTATGTTAGTTCGATGGTCCACACTCTCCCACAATCCAACGGTCCAGATTCCTTCTCTTGTGTGTGCAAAGCGCTATGGCTCGTGCACCCTGATTTGATCGGATGGTTGTTGATCNTTCCAAAGTCTAAATCTTCGAACTCTGCTTATGTTAGTTCGATGGTCCACACTCTCCCACAATCCAACGGTCCAGATTCCTTCTCTTGTGTGTGCAAAGCGCTATGGCTCGTGCACCCTGATTTGATCGGATGGTTGTTGATCCTCTGGATCGGTGATCCTACAATCACTGTCACTCTCCCTCCTGAGCTTCCAGCTTCCTCCGAATTAGAATATTTTCTAAGTATCCAAAGGGCTCGGCCTTTTTTCTTCCTACGAGTCTGTCCTTGGACTTCTTCTCCACTTTTGGAAAGTGTTATTCCTTATGAGCTTAATCTCCTCCAATATTTCGATCTCCCATGCACTCCTTGTGCTTTTGGGGATTTTGTGAAACTCATGTCAAAGTATTTATTGGAAAGAAATTATTCTCGCCCGCCTGTCATTCCTCTATTCTGGTTCTTTGACTTCTTACAGAGTCACTCCGACACTTAGCCGAATCTCGGATCTATGCACTCCTAGAAACTGATTCTTACACAAGGTTTGAGTTCTTGTGGACGACTGTGCACGCCTTGCAGCAATTACTTTGCACTCCTTGTAAAGGGGAAGTTTCATGCTATCTCTTCTGAGCTTCAGAATCGAACAAATTCCGTCAACGCACTCCTTGCGCTCTGTGTGCACACCTTGCACCAACTCAACAAAAGAAAAAAACAATGGAAACTTATACAAACATTTCACAATTTCATAAACTCGTAATGAGATTCATTCATTCATGAAATCAACAATAACAGGAAATTGGCAATAATATCCACACTATACATTGGATCAATTTTCCTCTGTTATCTTTTTTTCTAAAAGTAAATGTCTACAACTATAATAAAAACAACAACTAAAAAATCAGAAATTTTCTACTAACTCGCAACAACCCCATTTGGGCGTATAAAACCTCTATTTATCTTAGAGGGCTCTTAGGGTTCCTCCTGACTACTNTTTTTCTAAAAGTAAATGTCTACAACTATAATAAAAACAACAACTAAAAAATCAGAAATTTTCTACTAACTCGCAACAACCCCATTTGGGCGTATAAAACCTCTATTTATCTTAGAGGGCTCTTAGGGTTCCTCCTGACTACTCATCTACTTGAAAACCTAACCTAATTGCTACCTTAGTTTAGTTACATTCAAGAGTAGGAGTGGAAACTCCCACTTCACTCGTGATCATTCAGGCGTGCGCCAAAAGATTCATCATAACTGCTAGCGTTTGACATTCTGAAATGATTCCCAGGCGCTGAGTTGTCCTACTCCGCGTGCTCTCTAACGATGCTCGTGCATCATACTCTCTTGGAAAAAAATTCATGGAATCTTGTACATGAGATCCTGTACTGACTTTCCATGCTTCTGGATATCAACTTCATTTTCCCAACTGACATCTTCTATTGGGTGTCCCTTCCACTTGACCAGATATTCAAAATAGGTCTTCCTCCTGGTCTTTTTTCCAATCCTCTAATCAATGATATTCTCCATATGTGGTTTTTCCTCTATAGGCATTTGTTTCTCCCACTGAATCTTCTCTTGATCTTTTGATCCCTTTGTGTCATGTTCCCTGTAAGGGTACATGTCTAAAACGTTAAATATGGGTGATATGCCCACATCATCTGGCAACTCAATCTCATAGGAGTTTGCATCAAACTTCCTCAAGATCTTACATGGTCCTATCTTCTTCATCTTTAACTTGTTATATGTCCCCCTAGGGAACCTTTCTTTTCTGAGATGTGCCAGAACCTGATCTCCTACTTCAAATCGAAGTTCCCTGTGATGTTGATTAACTCTGCACTTGTACTCTTTGGTGATATGCCCACATCATCTAGCAACTCAATCTCATAGGAGTTTGCATCAAAATTCCTCAATATCTTACATGGTCCTATCTTCTTCATCTTTAACTTATTATATGTCCCCCTAGGGAACCTTTCTTTCCTGAGATGTGCCAGAACCTGATCTCCTACTTCAAATTGAAGTTCCCTGCAATGTTGATCAACTCTGCACTTGTACTCTTGGCTAGAGATCTACAACTGTTCTCTGATCTGGCTATGGAGTTTCTGCATTTCTGCATCAAAATATTCTGCTCCAACGCTTATGATCTCACTCTGTCCCAAGTCTCTCAACTCAGATACTCCCTTGGGTTGCATTCCATACAATATTTGGAATGGGCTCTTTCCAGTGATCCTTTTGGGTGAGTCTTTGTATGTAAATTCTGCTTGTGGCAGAATCTGATCCCACTGATTATGATGTTCAGTGACCAGACTCCTTAAGAAGTTTCCCAAACTTTTGTTTACCACCTCAGTCTGTCCATCCGTATGAGAGTGATAAGTTGAGCTGAAGGACAAATCTGTCCCCAACTTCTTCCATAGTTTTCTCTAGAAATGACCAACAAATTTAGTGTCTTTGTCTGAGACAATGCTCCTGGGTAGTCCATGAAGTCTCACAACTTCCTTGAAAAACAAATTTGCAACATGTGTTACATCACTAGTCTTCTGGCATGGGATAAAGTGTGCCATATTTTAAAATCTATCCACCACCACAAATATGGAATCACATCCTCTTTGCATTCTTGCCAGTCCTAACACAAAATCCATGCTTATTGCATCCCAAGGCCTCTCTGGTATCAACAATGGTTGATACAATCCAATGTTTTGTCTTTTACCCTTTGCATGTTGGAAAATTCTACATATGTTCACAAATTTTATCACTTATGTTCTCATACCTGGACAATAGTATGAACTTCTCAACTGTGAAAATGTTTTATCATGGATGAAATGTCCAACCAATCCTCCACTATGATTCTCCTTCAAAAGGTTATCCCTCATTGAGCATTTTGGTATGCACAACTGATTTCCTTTGAACAACAACCCCTCTTGAATTATATACTCTGTCCACTGATTCCTGTCTCTCAACAAAATATTTTCACATGCTTCGTATGCTTCCTTGAAATATGGATCATCACAATACATATCTTTAAGGTGTTCAAACCCCAAGGTGTTCAAACCCCAAGGTCTTCACCTAAAATTCCTGCAGAATCAAACATCTCTTGCTTAATGCATCAAAAACTTTGTTAGCATTCCCAACAATATGTTTTATGACAAAAGTAAAATTATGCATAAAATCAACCCACTTTTCATGCCTTTGATTCATTTTTTCCCGCCTGGTTATGAATTGTAAATATTGGTTGTCACTATACAAGACAAATTCCTGGGGAACAAGGTAGTGCCTCCAATTCTTCAGGGATTGAATTATGGCATAAAAATCCTTATCATATGTGGAGTACTTTCTCTTAGTCTCATTCATCTTCTCACTGAAATAGATCTCAAAACTACTTCAATTGCAACTCCACTTGCATCACATCTCACTTGAAATGTCTTTCCAAAACTTGGTAAGACCAGAATTGGTCGTTCTGTTATTTTCTCCTTCAGTATATTGAATCTCCTCTCGGCCTCCTCTATCCATTTAAAAGACTTGTGCCTCTTCTTTACTGTATCCATCATTGGTGCAAAAATCCCACTGAAATCTCTAATGAACTTCCTATAGAAACTTTCTAATCCATGGAAGCTTCTTACCTCAAACATACTCCTTGGTGATGGCCATTCTTTGATTTCTCTCACCTTCTCTGGATCTATCTTCAGTTCATTTGAAGAGATCTCATAACCTAAGTAAATGAGCTCTGTCTTCATAAAATAGGACTTCCTGAGATTTATCAACAACTTCTCTTGTTGTAGTCTCCTCATCACTAGTGTCAGGTGTCTCAAATGCTCCTCTTTAGTTTTGCTAAAGACCAGTATATCATCCATATATACAACCACAAACTTGCTAATGAAATCCTTCAGTATTTCATTCATCAACCTCATAAAATTACTTGGGGAATTTGTTAAGACAAATGACATAACAATCCACTCATACAAATCGTCATTTGTCTTAAAGGTTGTCTTCCACTCATCACCTTCTCTCATTCTTATCTGGTGATATCCACTCTTCAAATATATCTTAGAAAAGAAATTTTATCCACTTAAATAGTCCATTAAATCATCCATTCTTGGAAAAGGGAATCTATACCTGATGGTGATCTTGTTAATGGATCTTAATTCTGTACACATTATCCATCCTCCATCCTTCTTTGGACTCAACGGAGTTGGCACTGCACATGGAATCAATCTCTCTCTGACTAAACCCTTGTCTAACAATTCCTGGACTTGGTTCTTTACCTCCTCATTCTCTCGAGGTGTCAATCTGTATGCTTCTTTGTTTGGTAAACTTTCTCCCGGTATCAAATCAATATGATGGCTGATGCTTCTGATGGGTAGAAATGAGTTAGGCAGCTCATCCACCATTATGTCAGCAAAATTATCCAACAATTCTTGAATTTCTTCAGGTAAATCATCCATTGAAGTACTTGTAAGGATAACTCTAGGTTTCCTCACCATAACAAACTACATCTCCTGTCCTTTCTTGACTTCTTTTAGGAGTTCCTTCTC
>SNQJ01S0046173.1:28369-48891 GCA_010110895.2 Picea sitchensis | reverse complement strand
TCATCCTTTTCTACTTGAGCTAGATATTTTTCCCATTCCCAACCACTCGTTAAAGACCAATGAGAAGATGGAAAGTTTGGCATTTGAAGAAAAGGTATATATTTCATGTAATCTTGATAATATGTCATAGGACGCCCTTTAGATAAGATGTGAAATACAGTGCTTAATTGAATTGTCTTGGATAACAAATTTCTTTCCATCGTCTTTTCAAATAGAGATGCGATGGTTCCTCCACCTGCCTTGAGTTTTTGCTTACTTATTAAATATTCATTATATTCATCATCATATTTGACATGTCGACATTCCTCAGAAGATTTCCATCTGACAATAGATTTCTCCTCGCCATCTACAATTTTATTTTCATACACCTTTCCTACATGATTCTCAATTGTATCTAACTTCATCTGAAATGTCGTTGGCGTGCCAAGTTTCCAACTACATATATTTCATCTAACTTTTGGTTTCTCTTTCTCATTTTTTGGAGGTAATAGATCAATAATGGAAATTTTGAGACCCAATCTGGTTGGAAGCCTCTCCCTATGTCCCATTGGCCCTTTTGTCTTTTCCGTGAATTGGTTGTGTTCTTTTCCAATGAAATGTTTTCGACATTTGTACTGCCAATTTCTGGTGAAAATGCATTTATCTCACTTTGATCACCATAGGAACATATTTCCTTATCTATTATTTGGATATTAGATGCATTCTCANAGCTCGAAGCATGAAGAGAATGTGGATCCTTGGATTGAGGCCTTTGAAAATATGATGATAGATCATTTTGTCTTGATCTCTTCTTCCCACGATTGGTGTTTGACATCTCAATAAATATTCCACAATTGAAATTTCAAATTGATTTAGAAGCCAAAAGTGAAACCTACAAGAGAAATAATATAAAATTAGTAAAATTCCTACCAAGTATAGAATATTCAATTTGAATGAAGCTAGTCTAATATTTTTTCCCAAATTTCTCCTCACATTGTGATATGCTTCAAAACCTAGAAATATTGCAAAGCTTAATGGATATAATGAAAAGAGGTGCAAATCCATACATTAATATCTTGTGGATTAGGGATTAGGGAGTTGTATCTTGTGGATTAGGGATTTTATCATTAAGTACAATTTGGGAGGCAACATTTTGGCATCGTTTCGAGGGATAAATCCCATTCACCTAGAAATTTGAAAACTATGCTTCATGATACATTTGTAAGAGTGTTGTATTGAAGACCTTTCTTCACATGGTGACTCCATGAAGGGACAAAGCCTTTGTTCGTTACATATTTTGAAGACATTGTTGGGGTGAACATATCTAGATAGCCAAGGTTTATTGGAGTGATGCGAGGGAGAAGTTATGCGATGTGGTTGAGGACCTTAAGCTTGATAGCTTGGTAATGGGAAGTAGAGGCCTTGGGCAGCTGAAAAGGTATGTATTGTCTACAGATTCTTCACAATTATCCTTTTCAATTAACTGTTGGATAACACACCAGTGCAGTACCCTATTGAAATATAGTAGGCAGTGCATTTGTAATTAACTTTTGGATAGCACACCAGTGAAGTACCCTACTGAATATATAGTAGGCACTGCATGTTAGTGCACTATGTTCCAATAGGGAAAAATATATGTAGGGGGTTTCGTCATGGCTGATCTCAAGCACCCTACTATTCCAACAAGTTTGGATACCATACTTAGGTACACTTGAGTTAATGTTTGATTTCTGATGGTTCAATTTTGTATTGCAGGGTTTTCCTTGGAAGTGTAAGTAATTATGTTATAAGCAACGCAAACTTCCCTGTGGATGTTGTAAAGGAACCTGGATTCAAACCATGAAGATAATCAGTGCTTCATATATGACTAAATAAAAATCAAAGAAACCTTTTGAGTTATCTTGTTCGAAAGGCACTGGGATTTGAGCATTACCTATGCCATTTTGATTTGCCAATTGTAATTGGTAAGGTTGGGATAGATATGGTCAGTAAATGATGACAGCACTCAATTCCTGTGAAGTTCATCGCAGTTTATAGTTTTAATATATTTTGGTATCTCCACCACAGCCAAACTAGTTTTTATAGTTTGGCCAAAACTTGTTTGTGTTACTAGTTGATCTGATATCTTGATACTAGTTTGGCTGAGGCTCCTTTTGTCATAGTGTATTGGTGCTTATTTATTAAACGTATTTATTCGTATTAGTATGATAATCCACAAGGTTATTCAAGGTGCTTAGGAGCACCCCTTATCACCGGCTAAGAGAAGGCTCTAATCTTATGTGAAATATACTTACCCTTTTTTACTACTTTTCTTGCTTGCTTTGTGTAGAGATGAATTTTAAGAATAAGAGGAAATGATGGAAAAGAAAACAAAAATGATGGCATATTCTTGATGAAATAATCTCAAACGAAGAACTATAATTTACCATATGTTGAGATGCTATAGTGAAATATTGTTTATACAATAACTTTTGAAATGGTAATAATGGAAAGGTGAGATATGCATACTAGACAGAGTACTGTTCCATTCTTTGTGGGAGAAAGGTTGGATACTTAACATTGTTTTTCAATATTTGGATGGTTCTCTTGCTTCTTTGGTTGTAAATTGACTGAGTCTTTGAAAAAAATGTTTTCATTTCATCACAGTAGCATGTAATATCATTTTTCCAATTCAGTTGACGAGAGAAAAAAAGATGGCATCTAGCATTAGGAACTTTAGGCAAGGGCATTACTTGAGCTCAGAGGCACCCACCTTACAGGGTTCTTGCACCCACCTTCCATGATTTTAACCTGCTCTACCTATCAAATCATGGTTCTTGCCTCATGTTGAGTTTGAAATGATCATCAATAGGGAGGGAAACCTAATGGTTGAGAGGCTTGCCAAACTTTGATTGTAAATTATTATGTTTCCTCGATCTTACTTTGCTCTCGGAAATTATTATCGACAACAGAGACTTTTATTTTGGAATATTGAATTGATAGGTAATAGATTAGAACTATGACAAAGCTTCGCATTGGAATCATGAAAAAGCCATGATTTTAACCTACTGTACTTGTTAAATCATAGTTTGAAACAAGAAGTCCGCAAGAGAAAAAGGCTTGTCTAGCCAGCCTTGGTGACATCCAAAAATGTAGGTGAAAAGATATGATAGTTACTAATACCTCCATTAAATTGTGTGTAGAAATATATAGAATCAAAAAGAGCATCCAGGCATACAGTAAAACTCCTAAAGAATTGTTCTAGCAACAAATTCTTGGCTCATATAATCAAAAGAATAAAATTATTCATAAAGACCTAGAAGTATGGTATTTTATCATGCATTCGAAGAAGGGAATCATAAAAGGACAAAAATCCATAGCAACCAAGGCAACTGAAATATGGGTTTCATGATTCAGAGTACATCAATTCGCAATGGAACAACTTTAATG
Source organism: Picea sitchensis (assembly GCA_010110895.2). Taxonomy (NCBI): domain Eukaryota; kingdom Viridiplantae; phylum Streptophyta; class Pinopsida; order Pinales; family Pinaceae; genus Picea; species Picea sitchensis. Next base: position 45,483 of record SNQJ01S0046173.1, on the reverse strand, counting down.
CAAACAGAGTAAATAGAAATCACCTGAACATGATCATGTGTCAATCAATTGCACTCAGAATCGCTTCTCAGTGTACATGCCCTATTATAAGTGACCTGCATTACCAGGAATTTGGCACTGAATATCATAAATCATGAATGAGATTCACCGATCAAAGCCTAGATACCTAAATGCCAGTCATTAAGGGACTAAAACCTGGATCAACAAGCACAAATTTTTTTTGCATAAAAACCTATTCTACATAATTGAGTCCATTGAAAAGGTTAGTCTATCTATGTACCAAATGATATGCATGCCATTCCCTGTAGGGATTTAACTTTTTGGAGTAATATGAGATTACAATAGTAGCATAGCTTCCTAGGAAAAACAAACACACAAAAATTGCTTCTACAGTGATAATCTCTTTAGTATGAAAGGAATAAAACAGAATCTACCATTAATGCATTTCATACTATAACAAAAATGTCCATTACCACGTAATCGAGTCTAGATATCAAAGTGACTAGTTGAAAGGATTCTACATAATGTCTTTCTTCCTATTAAAACTGAAGGCTAATTGATGCAAATTCATAACTATATTTTGAGTTCATTTCACCTTTCCATTGGCAACATAAAAAATTTGCAAGTTTATGTTCTATAGATAATTTTATCTTAACATGAAAAGCCATCTCATGGTTGTAGGAAAAAGTGTGCACCTCATCAAGCATGGCCATAAGTTTTGCCTTATTTATTTGAAGTTCTTTTCTTTATACCATATTGAGCTCAATATTATGGGAAATATCGGTTTCTTAAGCTGAATTTAAAAATCGTGTACTTGCCTCTGTTACACATTCTTTATGCCAACTTCTTTAGCAGTATTCTCTTTGTCGGCAATGGTACCAAATAATGTCTGTGATTTATGATCTTTGGCTGACTCAGACTTCCCAAACTTGCTAAGATTTACAAATTCAACCTTGAGGGTATTTTTTTATGTCTCAAAGTATATCAACTTCAAGCTTTATTGTAGCCCTCTATTTGAAATATTATTCAATGCATATGTTTCCATGAACAAGGGTACAAGTATCAAGGTTGTATAGGCTCAGTATAAGGAGTGTTGCAGTAGTATTTCCAAGCACTTGTAAGGAATAAATAAACAGAAAATAAGGAGGCTGATAAATCATCTTCATCATGCACAAAGAGGGTTGATAAATCACCTCCTGTAAAAGATATTAAGTAGACAATGAATTTGTTCATTTATGCATTTAATCAAACAGTCGTCATGCAAGCTTGTATAAGCCCACCCTCTTAAATTCTAGATTCAAAATGAATCAGTTTTAGGTGTTGTAGATTCATCCTCTTAGACTCTTACCATGCTAGAGGATATGTGCACTGGCCGGGGAATTTTTGTGGCATGACAAGATTGTCATAGGGGTCTCCGTTTCAAGTTTGGTTGAACATGATTATGCATAGCAGGATGAATAAGAATCAATACAGGAAAGTATCACAGAATTTAATTGATAGACCACCCTAACCTTTAAGCCAATACACAAGCAGAGATGATCCTAGGCAAAATTATAAGAATGTTTGCAAGATGCTTTGAGTTCTCCCCTTCAAACTTTCTAGTTATCCTACAGGATATTACCCATTTCAGGATATGAATTTTTATCACAGCTCGTATATAATTTTGGCATTTTCATGGTTTCCAGCAGTTAATCGATAACTTTGATGCAAGTCTATTGTTCTCAAGTTCGATCCCTGTCTCATCCAACATACTTGTGCACCCTAGGAGTGATTTCTCCCTTTCTAGAGGTATGAAATTGTGAGTGGAGGGCGTCCCTATCCAAAATAGATCTGAATCAAATATTCATTAAAATCTCTAGATATGTTCCTTGCGAAAGTTTAGTTAAAACAACAAATGGGATGGATGTAGAAGTGAGTTCCAGTGCCTTATTTGGGTTCATTGGGCTATGGGGTCAATTGGGACACTCCCAGGAATCCATTTTGGTTCAAAATCACAGCATGTAGATCTGAAACCCTGCAATCCTTGCTGCCTTAAGGTTCTGAAATGTTTTTGAAGATTACAGAAGTAGATAACCTTCACTCTAGCATGAAATCTTGAATTTGTCCAAGAAATCTCTTTAGATCTGCAACCAAGCTTTGAGAAACAGACTGTTGCAAGAATTTTTTAATGAAGAAATACAAGAAATGAGAGCGTTGTGTTGCCCATCTCATGTTAGAAAATGAAACATATCCATAGCCATCTCTCAGCAAGAGTTGGAGCAGAAAATACCCTAAGTATGTGCCTCCGTCAACCATCCATGAGACAAAAAAATGAAACCAAAACAAAGAATATAGATTTTGGTGGTGTTGTAATCGAGTTCAAAGGAATGGTATCTTTGGGATGCAAACTGAATGAAGAAAGAAAAATCTAGTTCTGCAGACTTCGTGAAGGATCTAAGATACCTACCATCCCCACACGAGGAAGGTTAGTAACCTACTCAAACCTAAAGAATTTTTTTATAAAAAATGAAGTTGCAGGGAACCACAATCTTTTGACAACAATTCAAGCAACCCATGTGTGGCTATATTGAAAATTCAATGCTCACCTTCTTCATGGAACTAGAAATGGAATTGGCCTTTTGCCACATTGTCCCTTCAAAATGTTTCTCATCCACCAACTCATCTTGCTCTGTTTCTCTACAATTTTATGTGTCCACATATTAATGAGCATCACTAATTGAATATGGACATAGTTGCTACTACATGTGTCCTAGTCATGTTGTTGAGTGCTTAATGCCTTTTTCTAACAAGGGTATTCAAGATCAAAGATTTGGAAATACTCCTTGATATTTGGTGTAGAATCTATCAATGGGTAATATGTAAATTGTTGTAAGCAAGGGAACTCCTAGTTATTGATGTCCAAAATTGACCAAAATTTAAACTGTAAACTGTTGTAAACAAGTTTTATTGATGTCCAGAATTGACCAAAAAGATGACAATGGTGTTCGTAAAATCCAAGACCTAGTATTCGAATTACAACAAATGGAGCTATATATTTGAAAGAAAATGGTGATACCGGAACATGTGGTAGACTACTTGAAGGGAAACCGCCTTTTGAGGTATGATGCATCTCAAAAATGTTTGAGAAATTGGTAGAATCAATTGGATCATTGAACTGTCAAGTGTATATTTCTCAAAAGTGTAATGATGAGTTGAAGTGAATCATGTATGAAACAACCATATCAAGGAGCACTCGTGTCTATCCTTGCTTATTCTAAGGCACCCAACAATGATGAAGATGAGGCCAAGGTAGATAGTCCTCTAAGAAAAACCCATAGAATATAGGTTTTGAAGTCAATAGGGGGAGGCCCATGAGAAGCAAGGTCATGATGAGTCATTGAATCCAACATGAGGTAGAAAATAAGGTGTGGCTGACATAGAATGACAACAAAAGGTAATGGGGAAGGAAATGAGAAGTGTACTGAAGACTTTCCTTGTTCATACAATAAATGCAAGAATCACCTAGTAGTGACTGAAAGCATTCCACTAGGAATGGTAAATTATAGGGAACACATATTTTAAATGACATATCAATAAACCACTAGGACAACTAGAGGTTAATATTGGTCAACACAGGATGAGTATGACTCACATAGGTACTAATAATTTGTAACATGAATCAAGGTGGAACCAAATAGTCTCATTGGGACATAAAGTTGACTCATCTTATTTCTCTAAACAAGAGAATCAAAGGGATGTTACCAAGAACTAAAATGATTAATATCAAAGCACAAGGCCCTCCAAGTCTTTTCAAAGGGGTTCCCAGAGAAAAAGGTATGATGTGTAGTACCAATAGGAGGATGAAAATGGGTATACAAAATAAACTACAAGTCAATGGATCACTGGATAATCATGAAGAAATATTGGTATCCAAGGGCTAAGCAAAGAAACAAGAAATCAACTATGATGAAACCTTCATGCCATTAAACAATTTAAATTCTATTTGAATTGTGTTATCTCTTATATTACAATTTTGATGAAAATTACACTGGATGGATGTAAAAAGACATTCACTAACTTATATGTTCAGCAAATAGAAAATCGGTAAGCACCTCTCTGAAGCCGTGGCTACACCACTTGTTTGATGGAAACATAGAGAAACCAAATCCAGATATGATAGTTTGCCAATGTGGTCGAGCCTCAGAGTCGATCCATGAGTGGGGTCCTCCTTTGCGAGAGAGGTCATCCTCTTCTATTGGAAGGCTAACAAAGGCGGGGTCATCCTATGCGAGTGGTACCTGGGCCAAACCTGGGAGTAACCCGTTACCCAACAGAAGAACATCGAGTAAAATACTAAAACCGTAAACCTCAAGGCCCAAAGGGGAAATAAGAGGTAGCAGAAGAATGTTGAAGAGTAAAATCGTAATTTGTAAACCTCCATTCCGTCAAGGACCAAAGGGGAAATTCAAATAAGCAAGAAGATGTAAAATGGGGAATGCATTTTAGATCCCATATAATTTATACCATGTGGGAGGGCCAAAAATCTCCATGTTCTTTGGAAATCAGGCAAAGGGAAGATTGAAATCGGGCAAAGGGAATATTGTAGCTACCCAGTGCCCACTACCCACTGCCCATACCACAAAATTGGGGCGAAATTAAACCATAAACCCCGATTTTACCAAATGCCAGGGTGAAGAAGCTATCAGAAATTCCCATACTTCTAGAAATTTAGCTAATGGAAGCTTGTCCCTCCAAATTTCTGGGGCTAAATATAATTTGTTTTCCTCAATTCCTCCTAAAAACATGGGCTAACCCTGTACACGATTTTTCCCCTAAAATAAATTACGGGCTAATGACATAAGTTTAAAAAAATCAATCTAATACAAAAAATTCGCCCAATAAAAAATTGGAGCCCCTTAATTTCGCCCATGAGCGAAATTTCTCCCCTAAAATCATCTATGCTAGACTTTGTCCTCTTCTGAAAATATTGTACATCAATGGATCTATTATTGCAGCCACAATATTCCATTTTGTTTGCATTTAGATATATTGATGTTTTAGATCTGCAAAATTGAGTGACATATGAGTTATAAATAATATTTTATTAAAATATTCTTTATGAACAACTTTTGGAGTGATAAGAAGTATTTTTAGAGTAAAATAATGGTTTTTCACTTTTATTGGAGGGAAATATTGTATAAAAGAAATTGTCAAATTTTGACAAGTTTCATTTCATTGAAAGGATAGAGATCTTGACCACTCTAGTTGTATCAAGAAAAGAATTATAATAAAAAGATATTTTTCTTGGTGTTGAAGTGTCCTATGTCCACCCAAAATTGAATAAGGGGATCTTAGGAATATCTATCATTGTGTGTGTGTGCGATCGTGATTGTGCTAGTGGATTATTTTATCTTTGAAGAAGATAATTTGTGTCTAGTCTTTGACACATCTCATATGGAAAACAAACACACACAATTAATGTCAAGAAAGTACATGCACTCAAGCAAAGTAATCAAGAAGTAGCAAAGATATAAAATTATCAATCATATCAACATTGCACACATGAAGCTCATAATCAAGGTTTCAAAGAATCGACAATGAATTCTAATTTGAAGATCAATTCAACTTCAAAAAAAATGATTATACATCAAGCAATATGCAAATCAAGTTAATGAAGCATTCAAAATTGAATATCATTTGCTACTTGCAATAGTTATTTGTAAGAGTGAAATCAAATTTAAATTGAGTTGAATTGTAATTTTTGGGTGCATTCTCAATTGAACCCGACACCCTCTAATTTTTTAGTCCATTTTTCAAATGTTGTGTCTGGCAATGAATCATTGTAAACATCATACTTTGGGATGCATTTTTCGATGGTAACCGACATCCTCCACTTCATGGAAGCAAGTTCATGCGAACAAATTCAAAGGAGCATGACAAATTCAAGTAAGTGTGAAGTTCAAGCGAGCGATTGAAGTGAGTGATTTGCAAGTAATCCTTGTTTTGTCGAGTCAAATTGTAATTAGGATCTGCTTGCACAAGGATACCTCATTTAGTGTTTTGAAATGGCTCGAAGTCTCGAATTATTAGAGTTTTTGAACACTCTAATAAACACCACTAAAGAAAACACAATGATATTGAACAAATCAACCCTTCAATCAGTGTTAACTTGTTTGCAAGTGACACAAGATAAAGTTAGACTTCTTCAATCCCAATCCCAACTATTGAATGATGAGTTGATAGATCTCAAAAATCAACAACCACTGAAGTTTTTTGAACTAGTTTTTGTTCAGAACAACCCTCTCTATGATGTTGAAGATGATTATGATGATGATGATGTTTTTGATCAACAGTCAGTGAAGGAGAAACTCGGTAAGACAACCGCAGATGCAGGAAAAAATGAAGATATTCTTGAACCTACATTTCAAGAGTTTTCTTTTGAGTTCAGTGAAGAAAATATTTCAATGATGCAACAACATACAGTAAATCCACTTCCACAGATTTGAAACTAACAGGTTCATAATACTCTTTCCAATCCCATCATTAGACCTTGGGAAGAAATCATCTACAACAAGAATAGAATAGGACTAGGATATGAAAAGGAAGTTACCTTTCATATTCTCGATTATTCCATACCAATCCAGTTCCAAAGTGTTGGATTCCTTCAAGAAGCTTCAACTTCACCTGTTCAAGTTCAGCATCATAATGTGTAGTGCCAACATTGTAATCGAGTTGGTCATGTGGAGAATCAATGTTTTGATCTCCATCTTTGCCAGCATTGTGGCAAGCATAACCATTCTTCAGACAGATGTTCAACACTAAAGAAACTTGCAAGATTGCAGATTCACTATGAGTGGATTGATCCTTGGTAGTGGTCATCAATAACCAAGCGATTATATAAGTTGTACCGTAAAATTCAATCTCGAGTAAAGACCAATATTGTAGCACATAACATTTGTGTACCTCACATAAGTGGTCCCCTTATGGCATAGCTTTCGAGCATGGCCCTCACGGGATGATATAACATGTGGTTGTTTCCATATGTTCACTTTGTGTTGTATACAGATGGAACAAGTATGGTACTCTCTTGAGCCTAGAAGGGGAGAGTACAATTATGTAACTCTTTTGTACCTTAAGGGGGGGTAGTTCCAAAATCAAGTAAATATGGTCCGAGAAACCACTTGTGGTCTCTCCTTTCAGCTGAAAAAGGGGAGAATTGATGATGGAATTGAAGATGGTTGTCAGACCGAAAGTTTCGACAACAAAAAACATCAAATATGCCATATCGGCATCAAATTTTTGATATGGAAAATTGCATTCTGTACATGACAGAGTTTGGCAGAATTATGGTTCAATGACTTGCAATTGAATCATACACATTACATGATTGGTATGTTGTTGGACGCCTAAAAGTGTCAAAATTGGTTATTGTTCATCCAAAAAACATCACATGCATGGTATCAATTGGTCAGTGGTTATCCCATACCACATATTCAAAGAGAACTTCAGTGATACAATGATAGTAGAGTGGTGATACTACATGTTCACCAATTAGCAAAAGACATCAGATTCTTCTAGCTCAAATAATTGGAAAAATGATCAAATTGTCAAGCAATGAGGGAATGTTCATATATTGCAGTTGTTCACTTCCATATCTCAGTTCTCTTCCAGTTCATTTCAGATGAACCATTCGACATCCAAATTGGCGGTTTTTCAGGCAGTTCTTCATTGAGGCTCAGATCGGGAGTTTCAGTATGAAGACTTGGAAATAATACCAGTTTATACTTCATTGATCGTATTATTGATCGGACTTGTGATTGAGGGGGGGAATGTTAGACTATGGCTTACCTTGCCAATCACTAAGTCTAATTGTCACTTATATTTGTATTATTCATTTAGGATATTAGTAATATATCCTCAAGTGATGACTAATGAGTTAGTTAAGTTTTCCTATCCTATTCATCATGCATGATTTTAGGATCTAGAGAAAATATCTCTATAAGGTGGCATCACCCATTTTACTATAAATGTGTACCATTGGTGTGAATACTAAAAGTGTTGGATAGTGAGCCTTTTCCGTCATCTTGTAGTTCTTGTATATATTTTATCAAAATGGGTGTGTTTTCTCAAGTCAACTCGTCCGATAACTAGCCATGTCCCCATCTCAAGAAACCAAGTGGTAGAAGAAGACAAGCAACAAATAAAGAAGATAACAAAAGACACTCTTAAATCTCCTAAACTAACACACTAGCTCTATTAGGAAGGTTTCCCCACATGAGTGTCTCACTAAAGTTTCATTGGCATGCGTCAAGTGAATGGGGGTAAATTTGACTTTTCCTCTTTAGATAAGGCACACTTGTGCAGGAGTGAGGTGCACTAGTGGAGTGGATTTATCCCCTAATTAATGCCCCCAATTCATTATTACATGTCATTAACTCACTAATGACTAATCACTAGTCAAACAGTGAACTGCATTCTAAAAATAGATCTACTAAACATAGATAGTCTAAAAATAGAGAGTCCCAAAAAATACGAAAATGAAAGATTCCATCAACGGTCTAAAAATAGATGATCCTAAAACTTTGAAAACCCTAATGTTTAGTAGATGAAGGAAATCATCCGGGGAACAATCTCAGATAAATGAAAACTAACAGTCCCTTTCTATGAAGAATGTGTATTCCGCCAAACCAAGCTTGTCTCTTAGCATCTTGAACTTTCTCTTTGCTTGGGGCTTCGTCAAAATATCAACCACTTTTGATTCTATAGGAATGTAATACATAATGAATTATCTCCTCCATACTCTGTCTCTTAAAAAATAATATCATATCTCAATGTGATTTAATTGATCATGGAAGACTGGATTCTCAGAGAGCTTAATGCAACTCTAATTATCATAATGAATAATAGTGGGTTGCGATGTCCCAACGATCAACTTTGATACCAAATTTTGAAGCCAAATTGATTCACAACTAGATGGAGCTATCAGGTTGAAGAACTTAGTACGTGTTTCAAGTACTAATCACCCAAAATGGAATAATACTACCAAAAAGTGACACCTTAGTTCTTAACATCCATCAATACTAGGAAACACCTTCCCCTAACAAGGAGTAGTATCTAACCAATAGAAGACCCCATCCTCCTCTCATCCTTCTAGTTTTTCCTAGGTAGGAGATCCATCATTCTACAACATATAGAGGAACTAAAAATTATAGGTTATTTATTCATGTTCAACTACTTATTACTTACCTAAAGGGGATTTCCTCTTCTCAGAGAGATGTGGGATAGAGCCAAGTGTGAGTAGACCCCCTCTTGGTACAAAAGACCTTGATTCCCTGGACATGGAAGAAAATTATTTCAGTTCGATACGTCCATTTACTAGCTAGGTTCATTATATGCTTGGTGGTTCTGGAGACCAAGACTCTACCAGGTCTTAGGATACTACCCCACATTGTGAACCTCACCCCACTGATGATCAACCCAAATTAAGTGAATCTCTCCCCTCCCAAGTTGTCACAAAGTCGATTGCCCCTACCATCTTTGGAATGGACTAGTGATCCCCAAACTGACTGATATTACTCAGCCTTGAACATATCAATCGGAAAACTAGTAACTCTATTACTACTTGAGACATAGTTTTTCATATGGAGAAACTGGATGGATGAAGACTCACTCACTACTAAGATGATGAAGACTGTTGGGAAACCCAAGCTACAATACCAATATGTGATAATCAGACATATATGAGACTATATAAACCCTTTAAACCCAGACATAAATTATAATTGAGATATTGTTGTAATACAACTTTAGCCATATACTTTACCTCCCGAGTGATAGAAACCAACTTCATTGATATTTTCATGTTTTCCCCTGGTAGTACTTCCCTGTATTACTTGTAAGATTCAATTAACAAATTTACAATTCTCATAATTATTTAAATGTAAGGGTAACTTCTTCAATTTCATTTTATGACAATTACAACTTCTTTCTAACACCTCCATAGATCCCAATATTTCTTGAAATAGCAACGTGCATCACCAAATAGTTAGAAAAAGAAGATATACTATAACAAGCATGGGGAGCAACTTATAGGATATAAAATATTGGAAGCAACTTACATTATTTAATAGTTTCTTGTCCAGGTCCTTCAATTGAATGTTAGTTGATTCTACAAGTTTTAATGGTTGAATCTCCACCTTCTCTAACCACAAGTCTAACCTTATATAAAAAATGGGATCAACTTACATGATATAAAGAGTTGGAATCAGTTTACATTATTGAGGAGTTTCTTCACCAAGTCGTTCGATTGAAGGTTGAACAATTATGGAGATCCTAATGGATGAATCTACACCTGATATAACCCCATGTATATCCATATGCCTCGCATGGGTGATCATGTTTGGTTGCATCTAAACATACAACATTTCAATGATCACCAACAACGCAATCTCAAACCATTGTGATATGGTCCATGTACATCTTTAAACATATTAATGACAATGCATACCATTGGAATTTCCTCCCTAGTTGGGAATCCATGATGTTAGACGCCTACAAGACAAAACAAGACAAAAACAACACCATTAATGTATTTGTGTTCATCAAAGATCTCTCACCACTCGAGACAAATGGTATTCACAATAATCTTTCCAATAACAATTACCCTAGCTAGTAGAGAAATTGGGGATACTTTGAATCTAAAAGAGGAGATGAGAAATCTTGTATACATATGATAGTTGGATGTATCCACTCTATATCCTATCCATTAATGAATTTAAGCATGTAAGCTTCAAATCCATGCATTTATGTTCTTTCATTAATAATGGATTTGTCAAGATCATTTAGGTTAGTTATTTTTTACTATGTTAATTTTCTTATTGTAACCATTGAAATACAATTGAAGAGAGATTTTTTTGTTGTCTCAAATTTTTTTCCTTTTATTATGGAAATAATTTCTAGAAATTCATGTTACTAGACCTTATTATATGCTCCAACATATTGGCCTAGTTGACTATTGATTGGCTCTTCTATCTCAATCCAAGATTTACCCAATCTTTCATGTGTCCTATTTGAAGAAGGTCATGGGGTAAAATTTTCAAAATTAGACTACCCCTCAAGAACTTATTGATGAGGGTTCCATTTGGTTACAACCAAAGACAATACTTACCACAAGAAAATGTTGATTGCATTGACCAAAATTTAAGAAGTCTTGATACAATGGAAGGATAGATAAATAGCTAATTCTAGTTGAAAATAAACAATGATTTTATAGTATTTTTGAGAGATTCAACTTTGGCAATAACACTATTGTTGAAGGTGGAGGGAACATTAGGTCCCTACTCCAATACACATACTTAGACATACTTAGGAGTTCATAATTAATGTACGATGTCATGTTTTTTGAATAAGTCCCAAAAGGTACTTAATGGGTAGTTACTCAATGTAAAGAGACGTCTTTAAAGACATCTCTTATTTGAGGAACTAGATCTCAATTATAGTTTTTCAATAAGAGATGTTCTTTAAGACATCTCTTATTTGAGGAACCCAGACATAAACTTTATAATTCATCAAAAATATAATTCCTTATTTGAATGGACCATGAAAGTAAACTAAACCAAATGATTCCAGAATCCTAGATATTCATAAATATGTGTATTTTCAATCCAAAATAAAAAATTATGGAATGTATGTCACTTGTTTAAAGAAATCGTAATGGTATGCCATATTCGATTATTCATTCATAATCGAAATTTGACATTTTCCATTTTCTAACTTTTGTTTTTTTTCTTGATTGAACCTCTATTAAGTTTATTTGTGTTGCAACTACCAAATGACTATATTGACAACTTATGACATTCCACTGATAGTCTTGAAAGTGAACATGACTATCGGTTTGATGGGTTTCTTGAAAAAAATATACTTTCAATACGATGGATCATCTTTCATATATAAAACCGATATCATCAAAATCTTCTAATAACCTCATATTTTGTTATGTCCATCTCATCAAATAATATTTCACATTTTCAGTGTTGTCTACAGGTGCAACCCTGACAAAGAAATCTCCTGCAAATAATTCGATATGTTCCAACAATCACTTTGTGTTAGATTAGCACACATGCACGTTCCATTAAACTCATCTACTATATATAAATTTTATATATTCAACTTGCAAGTACATCTACAAGTTGTTTAAATATTTAACAAATATATTTTCAAACAATTGAAAAATAAAAATTACATTCTCTAACAAGATCAGAAACTCTATCGCCATCAACTGTCACTATAGTTTCATTTGATTCCATCTCATCTGATCTTGCAAGTTCCATTTTCCCTTTTATATTAAGTTCAGTATGTCTCCAAGCTTTAACATATTCTACATTTTCATTTTCACAAATCTCTATGGATTTTGTGTCCTCTATGCAAACTGAACAAAAACAAGATTCATTTATTATATCAAATGCAAACACATTTTGAAAGAGATTTTTTTTAACTAAATGCACTTTTCGTGTCCCATGTATTGTACCAGATTCATATGGGATTGATCTATTTACATCTTGGTTTCCAACATACCAAAAAACCCTGCACAAGACAAGAACTTGTTAACTTGAAATCTATCAAGAAAATGATTGAAGATCATATAAGTTTGAACACGTGAATAAAAATATCTTGTGCACATGTGTAACATGTATATATACACACACCTGTGCACATCCCTTGATGTATTATTTTCATGGATTAGTACCAGTTTTCACCATTCAACAACTTGATCAGCGGATTCAAATAGATTGGCATGAGGGTTCATCTGATACCTTAGAAGTGCTCATTTTACACATGTCCCTGTACCATCGTTCTCTCCTTTTACATGACCAGTCTCAAAGAAATTCCAACAATGTGTAATTTTTATTTCTTATGAAGATGCCACAACCAATAGAATGATCGTGAAGATTTGAAATGACCCACACATCCATTTGACCATATCCAATGTCAATCAAATCCGATCCCACGTTCTTTCAATGAACCATAAATTTATCAAAACAATGTTGTACATAATGTGTATTGTGTGCTCAATCATCACTTATATAAAAGTGATATTATTTAATAACATGTCGATTGTCATTGGTTCTTTCTATGTTATCAAGACTTCGTTGAGCATGTCTATATAGAATGTGGACAAATATAGTGACTTGATCAGAATGATAATATTCACTCTGTATTTATTTTTGTGCAGCGAATGTGTACTTCTCTGTAAAATCAACTGCGGACAAAATTGTCCCCGGTGGAAACACTTCACGAGATTGTTTGAATTGTAGGTATTTCCATCGAGCTCTATGTGAATGCTTGGTGTATTTATAAATTTATTCCTCAAACTTCTTCAAAAAATCTATCACACATATTTTATCTACTTTCAAATCAATCCTTTTGGAAACAACATTTGAAGAATGTGGATCCATGTTGTTGATATATTCATATCTCTTCCAATTGACTATTATATTAGAAAATGATTGATCATTCATATCAATAGGATACTTTGAGTGAAACAAACTTAGATTTCCACAACGATCATATTTATTTCCACCAAGAAAATTTTTTTGGTAAAATAATTCATCACCTTCTCTTTCACATATAATTTCATATATAAAAGCACGGAATGTGGAAGGAGGAGGTGAACTGGGCCATAAATTTTTACTAAAATCAAGAAACGTGTCATAATATAAAAAGAAAAATGTGAAGACAATGCACCTATTTGTTGCACATCGTTGCGCCTATTTCGTACGCACTAGTGCTCGAGAGCTTCTATATGATGTGCATCATTGTTTTCTATTTTTTTTTAAATAACTCTACAACGATGCACCATTGTCTATTAGCACTGGTGCATTGATTTATGGTGGCGCACTGGTGCGGTATAGTCTTATAAACGCACCATTAAAAAACATTCTTCTAAAATATCCACCTGCGTACCTTCGCTAGTGACCTCTGCTACAAATGGATTTTTGGGATATTTTTATAGGGGCTTCCGCAAAAACCTCCGCTATAGGGTCTTTTCCTTGTAGTGATTTTCTTCTTTGTAGAAATGTTGTGGAAATCACTATGGAGCATAAACTAATCCAATTTTCTGTCAAAGATACTCAAATTTCTCTCTTGGAAGAGGTTTAGTGAAGATGTTTGCAATATGTTACTTTGTCCCAATATACTCCACCTTGATATTTTTCTCTGTAACCTGTTCCCGCAAAAAGTGAAACTTGATCGGAATATGTTTGGCCTTGGAATGCATCACTCGATTCTTGGAGATATTGATAGCACTAATATTGTCACAGAATATCGAAATAGGTTCATCATACTTTACCTATATATCTTGCAGAGTTTATTTCATCCAAAGAACCTAAGCACAACATGTTGGTGTTGCAATACTTCCAGTTTTTTTGTAGACAATGACATTGATGATTGCTTCTTATTTAACCAAGATACCATACAATCACCTAAACAGAAAGCTACTATGCTAGTACTTCTTCGATCATCAATGCTTCTTGCCCAATCTACATCTGCATAGGTGACCATAGTCAAATCATTTTCTTTTGGATACCACAATCCAAACTCCATTATTCCTTTAAGATATATGGAGATCCTCTTTACTGCCATAACATGAGTTTCCTTCGGTGCTTCTTGAAATCTTGCAACTTTTCCAATGGCTTGCATTACACCTAGTCTTGAGGATGTCACATAGAGTAGGTTCCCAATCATTAATCTATAGAGTCTCTGATCTGTTTTTTTAGATTCATCATCTTTTCTCAACTTGAAATTGATTACCATAGGAGTACTTACTGGTTTGCAATATTCCATTCCAAACTTCTTCAACATTTCTTTGATGTACTTGGTTTGAGAAATGAAAATTCCTTCGTCTAGTTGAGATATATGAAGTCCCAAAAAGAATGTCAATTCACCAAGTAGTGACATTTCAAACTCATTCTACATGTCTTGGGAAAATGTTTTACTCATCCTATCATCATCACTTCCAAAAATAATGTAAACCAAATATACTTCAATGATAAGTATGTTGTTCCTAACAACCTTCACATAGAGATTTCTATCTGCGTTCCCTTTTATGAATCCTTGTTGTTGTAAATACCTATCCAATCTTGCATACTAGGCTTTAGGGGCTTGCTTGAGTCCATATAGTGATGTATTCAACCTGCAAACATAATCTCCCTTTTTTGATAGAAAGAACCCTTTTGGTTGTTCGATGTAGACTTCTTCTTATAATTCACCATTTAATAATGTAAATTTTACATCCATATGATATAAGTTGATTCTCTTGGGACATGCATAGACCAAGATTAGTCTGACTGCTTCCATTCTTTCAATAGGGGGAAATTTTTCTTCAAAATCTACTCCTTCGACTTGAACATATCCTTTGCATATTAATCTTGCATTTTTCTAGTTACATGTCCATCTTCATTTAGTTTTTTTTTAACACCCATTTCGTACCAATTACATTTTTTTTTATCGATCTTGGAACCAATTTCCATGTTTCATTATTCTCTATTTGATTTAGTTCTTCTTCCATGACCTTGACCTAATGTTCATCATTATTGGCTTCCTCAAAACTGTTGGGTTCAACTGTGGATAGTAGTGCAAGGTGTCTCTATTCTGGTGTACGTAGTCGTCTTCTTCCTCTGGTCTATATTCCTGCATTTTTATCTCCAATAATTTGTCCTGGTGGATGATTCTTCTTAACCGGATGGTTAGGAGTGTTGGAGGGAATAAAAAATTTGTGTTGGTTGTTTTCTTCTTGTTTTTCTTCTGGCTACTTCTCCTCTTGTTGTTTTTCTTCTTCTTATTCTACCTCATCTTCTTTTAATTATTCTTATGCTTCATGTTCATTGGAATTTATTGTTTTCTTCTTTGATCTTTGGCACATCTCCTTGATCAATATTTACATTTATAATTTCTACTATCTTCTTGAGTCTCAGATTGTAACATTTCTATGCCTTTATTTTTCTTGAGTATCCAACCAATATCCCTTTATCAACTCGAGAATCAAATTTTCCAACTCTATCATATTCTCTTTTTATGTAGGATTTGCTTCCAAACACTCTGAAATGATTGACCTTTTTTGGTCTTCCCTTCCATAACTCATATGGATTTTTTTCATTGTTACTTCTGAGCATCCCTTTGTTTAAGATATGTACTGATGTGTGAATTTCTTGTACCCAAAATATATTGCTAGACTTCGAATCTTACAACATGGTTCTAGCCATCTCCATGACAATATCATTCTTCCTTTCAACAACTCCATTTTGTTGAGTTGTCCTAGCTATAGAACCATAAAAGAAATAAAATAAAATGCATACCAACTACAAAATGTGGTAGAAATATCCAAAGAATGGGATGAATCTCTATACCCAATGGAAAGAATCAAATAAACAACACATGTGAAGAAACCATTGAAAACAAGAATCCCATGGTGGCCTTTCCATGGGAGGGTTATTCTTCTCTTATGAGTGTGTGGAAAATGGCATGGAATCTTCTCTTGGATGAAAGTAACAATAGGAAATGGAGCCAAAAAATCACTGGAAATGTTGGCATCATTTCAATACTCTAAATGAAAAAAACTCTATGGAAATGGAATGGATATCTTTATTTTATAGGAAAAATAATGGTTATCCTTGATATGATCAAAATAATAAAATATATTGTTTGACCAAATCAATTCTTATCCACTAATTGATTTTTACCTTTTATTTGAATAGGATAAAGAGGACAAAAGTCCTAAAAGGGGATTATGACTTTAATTAAGTGAAAATAACATTAGGAAAAGTGTTTTCCAAAGTTATCTAAGGGAAAATGGTGTGAAAGTGTGTATGATCAAGGGATACATGGACTATGATGGTGCATATCATTAAGGATTAATGTTATGTATCAAATGCTTAAGATATCAATATAAACCAGAAGTATACACTATCTACAACAATGTGAGCATGGATCACAACTCCAATATACATAAGAGAAATGAGTTACACAATACCTCCTTAAATAACAGGAGAAAATCTTCCAAATATCCAAATTCATTCATACATCACAATCCATATCTCTCAATAATGAATACATGATCTCTCTCTCTCTCTCTCTCTCTC
>SNQJ01S0046173.1:0-21073 GCA_010110895.2 Picea sitchensis | reverse complement strand
TCCTTCTTCAATTCTAGATTGAATTTCTAATTTTACCTAATAAATATTTAGGGATTCCTCAACCTTATTGAAAATTTCCTCTTCAATTATTTTAGTAGATTCTTCATCCAAGATCCTTGTTTCTTCTTGATTTTGATAATTCTTCTTTTCTCCTTCCAATCTCTTATCCTTATCTAGTATTTTTTTTTTATTATGGTTTTGTAATCTACATATCTCTTCATCTTTATTTTTCAAATATTCCCTTGAATCATCATTTTCCCACTTTGCTTTGCTATTATTTTCTTATTTAATTTATTAACCTCCTTAATGAGTGATTCATTAAGGAATTGCATATTAGAAAACTCATAGTTTTTATTTGAAATATATTTTCTTAGCTCTTCATTATCATTTTTCAATTTGGAGGAATTTTATTTTGATTCCTTTAATTCCACTTGAATTTAATGCATCTCTTCCATTTTTTATCCTTGATCCATTTATTTGAGAAGAGTTCTTCAAAATTTTCCCATGTGGAGTAGAGTCTAGTAGAGTCTACTAACAATGCCAATGGGAATGGATAGGAGGGGATAAACCAAACTAGACTCTAGACTCTAGACTCTACTATGGACTCTAGACTCTAGAATCTACTCCAGAATCTAGACTCTAGACTCTACTCCAAACTCTAGAGTAGAGAGAGTAGACTCCCTCTCTCTATAATAGACTCTAGACTCTACAAACCCTCCTAATAATTCCAATGGGGATGGATAGGAGGGGATAAACCAAAATAAAACCCCTTCTAACAATTCCAATGGGGATGGATAGGAGGGGATAAAAGGCAAGTCTCACCTGAAAATTCCAATGAAGTTGGTTAGGCGAGATGGAAAAAGGGAAGCGACCTCTCGAGAATGCTAGTGAAGTTGGTCAGGAGGGGATAAAAATGGAAAATCCCTCTTGATATTTATTATGAGGTTGGTTGAAGAGGAAAGAAAAAAATGGGAATCCCTCTTGAGAACAGGGATTATTTTAACGATGATTTTTTTTTTAAATGTATAAACCTTGGTGAATCTTACTAATCCTTCATATGCCAACCAAAAAATGTTTGGCGATATTTTTGTAAAAATATTTAAATTTCTAAGGATTTTATATAGTTTGTATAAAATTTTGGAAATTTTTAAGGTAAAATAATTGTATCCCATATAATTTGGGTGAATCATTTTTAGAATAGCGAATATGTTTTTGGGAAAAACTATGGAAAATTATCTCATGAGCGAAATTTAGCCCCTAAAATCATCCCTTCTTGAGAATGTTAATGGGTTGGACAAGAGGGAGAAAAACTGTGGAATAATCCTCCTAAAAGTGATAATTAGGCTAGCCAAGAGGACTAAATAAAGGAAAGGCTTCCTAGAAATGCAAATAAGGCTAGATAGGAAGCAAAAGAGAAGGATCATTCCTGATAATGTCGATGAGGATAATCAAGAATGAATTCAACTATGATAACAACCCTCCTAGTAATTCCAATGGAGCCAACAAAGAGGGGAAATAATGATTCCCCTAGCTAAAGGGATAGATGGTATGCAAAGAGCATGCCCCCATCTTGGGAAAACCATGGTAGAGCAAAAAAAATAATGATTATCTATAAGGTAATCTTATCTCGATGGTAAACAAGAACAAAAATGTTATGGTCATTAAGTAATGTGACCAACTGAAGTAGAATTTCATGACCAATGGGGAGAAATAAAACTCTTCGTGCAAGAAAATGGCTTCTATATGAAGTGTTAAACTTAAAAAACTAAACATACTCTTTGGAATATCTAAAAACTACAATTTTGATGATACAAATGGTTCGTCAATAGGAATCCTTGTGAGCCTGCAACAACAAAAAGAAAAATGGGCCTTTTCTATCAAATGAGTTTCCCTTCAATTTTCCATTCATTGTTACCAGTGGTTGAGGATGAACATGGAGAGGAGGAGGAAGCCCTAAATCTTGTTGATATTGATATGGGATATTCGACTGATAAAAAATGGTGGTTTGAGTCTCAGGTTGGTGGTCTATCTGTGCTCTTCATTTTTCTCGGATTACTTTCCTATATTACGATTTATTTTTTTAGTTGTGGCACCTTGGCCGAATTTTGAGGTCCAATGCACTTTTTCGGCCAAAAAGGACATTGGAAAACATAGGAAAAGGCAAGATAATTGAATTGGACAATGCACTAAAAGGGGACCAATATTGGTAGGTGGACCCTAGTCTAGTGTGGGATAAAGAGGAGACTCAAATGTTGATTTCTTGTGATGAAAAGGACCTAAAAAAAGGTTCTTTTGAGTATGTATGGAAGATTTCAAAGTGATATAGAGAGAAAGATACTTTGAGGATATTCTAGCTCAGGTGTAAGGAGATACGACCATGTGAAGGGCACTAGCACAGTACGGGTTGCTCAAGTAATTTGAGAATATTCTAGTGTGAGCAAGAGAAGGGATATTGTCAAGCATAGTGGGGTATTGGGATCTTGATTATGGTGCATTTATGGTCCATGGTCATTTTCTGGAGATAAGCATGTAGGACATATACTTTCTCATGGGGTTACCCCAACTAGGTGTGGTGTTGGATACTCCACCCATGCTGCCTCAAGGTAGGAAAATAGAGGAGTTCCTATATCTCCATTATATTATTGGCACTCATATTCATGATTCTCTAATCTATGTGAGGGACATATAGAGATTAGAGACCCAAGAAGTGGCTACAATGATGATATGGATAATAGGGAATCACTCTCTGCACAAGGTAATTGGAGGACAAATGTGTGTGGTCAAGAGGGTGTTGTAAGGTACCCACTTTGGGTGGGCACAAATAATTTTGAAGGTGCTCAAGAACAAACTGACAGCATGTCGAAGAGCAAGAGGAGGGAACTATATCCTTGGGATAGTATTGTGTTCCTTATTCTTTGAGTACATTTCAACACTATAATCACATGTGTATGTCCATGATGGGGGGCCTCAGGAGCCCCAGATGCACTAGTGGGGTGATTTATTGCAGAGAGGTAGGTGTGGTGCAATTGAGAATGTGTTACTGTCTGAGTTCTTCCAACACTAGGATCACCTCCTGATTGTGATTAAGGAATATTTGTATTCATGAATGAACTATCGAGTGGATCCATAACTACCTTTACCAATGGATCGAGCATGGGGATGTGATGGTAAGGCATATTGTGTATATTTGTGTTACATCTATTTACTGCATGATTTGAAATGTGTCAATATATGGTACTGACAATATATGTGTGCAAGTTTTATATATAGCATCGGTGAGGCTAGTGAGATAGACGACAACTAGGGAGGCTAGTGCATATGCCAATCCTATACCAATGGGGTCTAGTGAGGGGGAGTATATGTAGGCAAAGATGGAGGACCTTCACTGAAGGTTGGAGATCTTGTTTATTAGGGTAACATAGAATGGGTTTCATACCATGGATGACCACTATATATGTGCTTGCGTTGGGGCGCGATATGAATGTCGTTCTATCCTACAAAGGGTAGGGGTAGTAGGCTAGGTGGTGCAAGACATCACGTTAGGGGACATTATTCCTTTAGCATGGATTACACCATCCAATGGGGATGAGTAGTAGAGGGTGGTTGGACGCCCCCCATTTTTTTTACTTATTTAGCATGCGATGGACATCCTCATTGTATAGTAGAGTAGTAGAATCAAACTTATATAACTTGTGTTATTTTTGTGGTTTTATAAATATATAGTATGTTGATGGACACACACACACACACACACACACACACACACACACACACACACACACACACGTGTGTGTGTGTATGTGATGATTGAAAAATGTACAATGTATGATATATATTAATCTGCATGTATGATAGTGTAGAAATGAATGCAAATGGCTATATTTGTGTAGATGCATGTGCTAAATGCTAGTCTAAGTTGTTGTTTGCAATGTTGTCTACAAAATGATTGTGACTTATAAGTATGTGATAAAATGTAATGGATTCAAATTATCACACCAAGAGTCAAACACACAAATATTTCATAAAAAAACATGGGTGGCACACACGATACACATCATTCAACTAAATTACAAGATGTTCTCTCGAATATAAATAAATATGAAGGTGGCGAATGAAATCATCAAGGGAATCAACTAAAATCCTATCACTACATCATATTATCCCTGATTGTTGGTGGTAGATCCAATGCAAACACCACTAGAATGGAAGAGGGTAAGCATGGGGGTAAATAAGGCCTAAGCTACCAAGGCTATATTCTGGGAAGAACGAATCACACCATTGGCATAACAAATGTAGAAAGAGGATAAAGGGTCCATCTGAAAGGCACAAGAAGATAACAAGTTATATGCAATACATGCAAGGTGAATGCAACCAAAACATCAAAAATATAATTATACAAAGAGAACAAGAAACGAGGTTCTCACAAGGGGGTTGTGAGGCACATCTCTAAAGAAACGAATCAGTTGGGACACTGATATCAGGGGATTGGAAACATGGGAGATGTGAAAGACATGGACATTGGGTGGATATTCAAGAGGACCACGCTCAATGGAAGTGGTATGACTGGCTTGTGAATATGGCTTCCAATGAGATGTTGGATCTTTAATCATCAGAGTGGCGACCTATGCACGAGAAACATACAACTGGAAGATATCTTGAAAGACACCTTTGTATTGAGGAATGAAAGGAAAATAGTGAGAATAATGGCCATAATTCTCTCATAATGCACAAGGGTGGTTTGTACGAAAATAATTTATCCGTTTAGTGGTTGGTTCAAGGAGTTGAATTTCCAAAATTGTAGTGGAAGAATCAATGTCAAGGTCATCATAATTATAGATCTCTTTCAATTCTATAAGTCATGGGAAATGACAGGTAGGATGGTCAAATAGCTCACATAAGGAACAAGGAAAAACAAGCTTCTTTGAGGTGGTCTAGGTGGATGTGGTGGGGTTGGGAGGGTTTTGGGTGTCTTTTCCTTTGGCCTTGATTTCAAGATTTCTTAGTTTTGAGTTGGGGTTCGGGCGGGGCCTATGATGATCGAGATGGGATTTGGGTAGAATCGAGTGAAAGCTCAGGAGGGGGGGCGGGGGAGGTGGAGGTGCAAACTGTGTAGTCATTTGTGGAGTATTCGTGAATGGATTGATAAAATTTATCATATTTTGATTGGAATATTGATTCAGGATGAGTTTATTTAGTGGGGGAAACAATGGCATAGGTGTAAATAGAGGTAGAGGAAATAATTGGCAAAGAGGCCATAGAAGGCCACGATTCTCAATACATTTTGAGGTTGATCCACAAGAACTAAATCAACTTTTCCAAGATGAGTTTTTTAATCTAGCTGGCCAAGGAATTCTGCAACCTAGGCTTGAGAGGCCTCCTTTCCATCCACACAAAAATTTCTCTAGTATATGTGTTCCCCCTCATGTTTCTATGCAACCAGAACCACCTGCCAATGATGGCTAGCAAGAGATTGTCCACCAACCTGTTGCACATCATAATGGGTGGCATACAATATCATTTTCATCACCCCCTCCTCCACTATCATTTAATCCAAATGCACAAGTTGATCACATTGTTTCACCAGCCCAATATTCACATGAAATCAAAAGGCTTAAAACCACTATGCCAGAACTAGATATTGACAAAGGGAAAGAAGTGACCAATTCCCCTAACTCTTTTGAAACTTCATCTGAATCAGTGTCCTCCCATCTCCACCTCAAGGATAATTTATCCCATGTCATCAACGAAATCCATCCTCAAGGTTCCAATCATGCTAAAGTTTCTACAGAAGGCAAAACAACAGGAAGGTCAAAAGAGAGTAGTATTGAAAAGAGGCAGAAAATATGGTTTTTAATGTTGTTAATGCTATTTTTTTTAGGACCATCTTTTTATTTTATATGATAGAATTTTGGACAACAAATACATATTTAGACAAAATTTTGGACAACATGGATATAATATTATTTTTGGATATAGTTATGTTTTATTTTTTTATATTAAAATATTTGACTATTAATATGAGGATGGGAGTTACAAGGCAGATGTTTGAATTAAATTTTTGGGGTATTATACTTCATGTTTTGATGAATTTTAAAGAATTGAAAATGGGAGTGACAAGGGGTCCCACCTATTTAGTTATTATATAAATAGACCCTTATCTATATATTATTATTTATTTGTCTCAACTAATTAGTTAAGCTAATTAATCTTAACAAAAGAAAGGTAGTTGAACTATCGTAACTTATTGAGAAAGAATAAAAGCTCAATCAATTGAAGAGACAAAAGGAGGAGAGAACAGAAAGAGAACCTCTGATATAAGGTCTACTCAATACTTGTGAGATAAATATTTTCTTCATTCATTCCGAGTTTACTAGAAATCTATACCATCTTGATGACAACAAGATCTTATTAAAGGAAACAGGAATCAAAACTGAATCATATCTTTCAGCAGCTTGTTTCTAAAGGTGTATGATTTATATTTGGCAGTCGATGTGTTCTTGTTTGTTTATGGATTATATTTCATGACTGATAAAGAATATTTTGCAGAGTATTTTTGTATGGTGCCCATCAGAGACTTCTAAATTTTACTTTGGTCCCACCCTCGCAGGGTTTGTAAAGAGAGTTTTTCTTTGTGTCTCGGAATGAAGTTAATATAAAAATGATATTTTTTATTTTAGTATCATATGTGTATCTTAATGATATTGTTCAGATTTTACTTTTATCCTTGTTTCTTATCCATGTACACACTTATGTGTATCTCTGCTTCTTTTCTTTTTCAGAGTTATATATAATATATAAAATCATCCTTAGTCCCTAGTACATATTACCTGTGGATTAAGATATTGTTTTGAATTAAAGGATA
Source organism: Picea sitchensis (assembly GCA_010110895.2). Classification (NCBI taxonomy): domain Eukaryota; kingdom Viridiplantae; phylum Streptophyta; class Pinopsida; order Pinales; family Pinaceae; genus Picea; species Picea sitchensis. Next base: position 14,211 of record SNQJ01S0046173.1, on the reverse strand, counting down.
TAAACTCTGGGTAACATTCCCAACTATCTTGCCTTAACCTAGCATATATGAAAATGCTTGAGTAAGGTTCATCATACCTTTTCCTCAACTGATATCAGACCACCCGAATCTATTTTTGGCACCACTTTGATTGGAGGTCATTTTCCTTTGGGATAGTTGGGATTGGGAGAGTTTATCCCTTCCAAGGCCTATAGGGTAGCCAATATTATCTCATTCATCTTTGATAAGGCCAAAGGAAGAATTATTAAGCAATATCTCAAGATACTCCCCATTCCAGGTGCTCCAACATTGCAGTGACTATAGAAAAACCATTGATTATGGACATCAGGGAAGATCACATAGCTCTAGCCTCAACATAAGTGGAATTTATGTAGGCCTCCGAGAAAAACATCAAACATATGACTAGAGAGATAGAAGAATATAAAGCTAAGATAAAAAGTATGGAAGAAGATGTGAGATACTACAAAGGAGATAGAGAAAGTACTTTTGAATTCAAAGCCTATGTCGGTGAATTACAAGAGGAGTTGAAGACCAAATTAAAACAATTCTACACGAACTTGAACTATTTCCTGGATCAATCTAAGCAGTTGTTAGAAATGTCAGGAAAATTCAAAATAAAAAAATGGAGAGTTGTAGAAAAATCATGTAGTCATGGATAATCTAAAAAGGTGGCCAGACGATATCCCCAATGTGCCTCAAGAAATTCCAAGAATGATTGAAAAAGAAAATAGGTTGAATTATGAAGCACTCATCAACTATCAGAAGAAGGGTAAAGAGTTGGGAAAGGATATATCAAATTCAATAGGGAATTGTAAGCACTTCCATACTATTATAGAAAAATTGATTGAAAGATGCAAGTTGCCTAAAATTGTAGACATGGGCCAGCCAAGACCGACAGAACAAATCATGGCATAACTAGAAGCAAATTTTCATTCACTAATATTCTCCATGGGGATGGTTGAGCGAGTCACTAAGGAATTGTTAAAAGAACACATAGCAATGCCTTCTAAAAATGAAAACTTAATAAGTTCCTTTTCGGTCACATTGAAAAAAGGTATGGACATCATGTCCCAAGATGCAACCACGTGTTATGTCACATTAGAATATTTTCTTTTTAGGAGAGTAATAAGAATTGCTTCTTGTCATGAAGTATGGACTGCATAATTTAAACATAAAGCTAAGGGACGATTGTAATATTCATGATTTAGATTTTTGTGGTGATAGTTTTCTTCAGGTTGGTTTGAAATATCCAAAGTAGTTTTTTCCATTGGTCGACGTTATGGATCCATAAGAGAATCCATCTTCAGGACACAAAGATGAGGATGAAATGAGATGAGTATCATCTTAGAAATACTAAAAAATGATGAGTAAAACCCAAGGATGTCGGCTATAGCTACAACAAAAACCTAAAAATATAAATGAAATAAGACTAAAGAAAGAAATTAAGTTATAATAATAATAATAATAGTTAATAGTTATAATAACCTAGTAATAACAATAATAATAGTACTAGGGTTTAGAATAAAGGAGAAACCTGGAATTCTATTAATATATTATTAATTATTATAATAAATAAATGATAATAATATTTCTCTTAAGGGAGAAGAACCAAAATTAAGGGGAAAGGAAGAAAGAGCTAAAAAACTAGAGAGAAAATAAAACAAACAAAAAGGAGGAGAGAACAAACAATCAATCAAGAGGCCCAAGGACAGAGATCAAAGGAAATAAAAAAAACACCAAGAAATCAAGGAAAAAGGAGAAAAATCCTAAGGAGGCTAACGTTGAGGGAAAAATTGTTATGTTTTACATGTTTCTTATCAAAGGAAGACACTTCTCACTAATATCCAAATCCCCATCTATATTCAGTTTGTTGGGATGCTTAATAATTTCCATAGCTTCTCTAATTCGACGTTTGAAAATATGATCTTCTTATGTCAGGATCTTGGTGTTTTCTAAGCACACGTCGTGTTTGGTAGTGAGGGAGTGTTCTTCTAATGTTGAAGTGCAAGTTGATTCATTCATATTGTCATCACCATGATCTTTAATCCTATTTTGAAAAGGAAATCGTATTTCTCCAATGTCACATCTACCACATGAGCATTCCACCTTGTAGACTTTGTTAAATATGGAAAAACCCAAGACATGACCCCCATCTTTACCTGTTGTTGCATAAGTATAGTAGTACTATGTATTGACATTGGTCAATGTTGTCTTTGACCGATCTCATTTTTTGTTTGATGGTCTCTGATGGCTTGAAGGTTGTTCTGATATCCTTCTTTTTCAATACTTTGGAAATATTTTCAATGACCCATTGAATGTAAGGGAGATAATCGTTTTTACAAGAGGAATGGTTGTTGAGGTTTCAAGGTTCACTATTTGTTCTTTCTAGGGATTTTCTTATCACACTATTGATGTCCTTTCCTTTGTAACCTATGATTTTGAAGAATTCAGATAGGTGATATTTGTCTTGTTATAGGTGCTCTTCATAAGAGATTATGATGGCCCTTGTGGCCAGGGTGTTAAGTACTCTCATCTTCTAGTTTGGGTGGTGATGAGAGCATGCATGAAGATAATTTTTTGTATGGGTTTTCTCCGTATATACTACATGTCCTAGGTTCCCATCCTCTTTTCTACTAATTAGCACATCCAAGAAGGGAATTCAAACATTATCCTCTAATTCTATTGTAAACTTGATATATCTTGAAAGATCATTTAGATGTTGGAAGAAATTTTCAAGTTCATATTTCCCATGGGGCCATAACACATTACTATCATCTTTTGCGTTGTTATATTATTTGGAGTGAAAGTTGAGGTGGATTGACCGATAGTCAAAGTTGAACGTAGAGGTGGTCTGAATGAGTAAAGATGAATTCGAGGTGGATCGACAACAATTCAAAGGTTGAGGTTAGTCGACTAGGTAAATTTGAAGTCTAAGGTAGAGGTGGTTCGACTAAGTAAATATGAATTTGAGGTGGATCGACAACAAGTCGAAGGTCTAGTTTAGTCGTCCACGTAAAGTTGAATTTGAAGGTCAAGGTGGTTCAACATGGTAAAGACATTGATAGCAATTCGAAGAGGTCAACCAACAAGAGGTCGACAGGAGGGTGTATGGCGACCGACTGAAGACCAAATGAAGGTCGACTTGTAGTCGACGGTAATCCTACTTGGTAGTCAACTGTAACAGAATCCCGAGATTTGTAGGATTTGTAGTCAATGATATGCATGGATCTGTAACCATTTTTGGGCGTTGTTTATTTAGGGTTTTTCCTTTTGTAAATCCTTTAAAGAATGCATTTTGTAAGGCCATAAAGGTAAATTAATGAATCTTGAATCTTTAGATGATGAATGGATAATCACAAAGAGTCTGTAATTTAGAGGTTATTGGTCATGCAAATGTAAGCCTAATTGGCTATAGGGTTGTTCTTGTGTAAGAAAGAGGGTATTATTTTGATTATTTCTTAGGTGTGGACCAAGGTCAGACACGTAACCTTTTATTCTAAATGAATAAGAAAACAAGGAGAAAAATGCTCAAGGAATGTTGGTTTTCTCTGTTTGGGTTTCTAGGGTAAAATCTTTGTGTATGGTGTGCTTGTTGTGTCATTTAATTTCTTGACTAAAATATTTCTTCCTCTCTTCTGCTAGGTTTACCGTGGAAGTTTGTCTGATTTCCTAACATGTGGTATCATATCTTGGTTTAACAACCTTGGATCTGAGCTAAACCCTAGGTACAGTAAGATTTGTAAGTTAGAAATATTTAAATATTGTGCTAAAGATTGTGTTAAAGAATGGAAAGTAGCTCGAGAATAGAGATCGAAAAATTCAATGGCCAGAATTTTGAGCTTTGGAAACTTAAAATTGAAGATCTCCTTGTAGATCAAGAAAAATAGATAGCAGACTGTCCAGGTACCATGCTGGCAGGTATGCCTACGGAATAATGGGAGAAACTTGAGAGAAGAGCAAGAAGTATGATTCAAATTTGTCTTGCAAATTCGATGTTGTTGAATGTCTTGCCTGAAGATTCAACCAAGAAATTGTGGGACAAGTTGGGGAGTTTGTACCATTCAAAACATTTTGTAAATAAGTTGTTTCTCATAACGAAATTGTATCTTCTAAGAATGAGTGATGACATTTCAGTGACTGAGAATTTAAGTGAGTTTAATACCATTCTAATCCAGTTATCTTTTGTGGATATTAAAATCATTGAGGAGGAGAAATGTGTTAGCCTTTCATGATACTTTCCGGACTCTTGGAATAGCTTATTCATTACTATATGGAGCAATACAACCACATTAGCACTAGAAGACGTGGTTGCATCTCTATTGTCAGAATAAATGAGAAGGAATAACATGGAAGGATCGAACAAAGATTCTTTAGTGGTGAGAGGTCGACCAATTGACATAGATAAAGGAAAATTATATGGTAGAAATTCTAAGTCGAAGGGTATATCTAAATCTTTGGTTCAATGAAAAAAATATGTTAGGAATTTGGTAAAGTTGGGCATTACAAAAGGATATGCAATTCAAAGGCGATGGAAGTCAATACAAAATCTGAGGAGAATCAGTCGACTAAGAGAAAGATGACTCCAGATAAGGGAGGAAATGTGTACCTAGCGTCGACTAGTACACAGTCGGATCAAGATGTTTGGTTGATCGACTTAGGAGCATCATATCATATGACACCAAACAGAGAATGGTTTTGTGAATATGAACGATATGAAGGAGGAGAAGTGTTCTTGGGGGACGACTCGACAACCAAAATTTTCAGATGGGGAAGAGTTAAACTGATACTGCGGGATGGGAGGAGTAGAGCCCTTCCAGGTGTGCTACACATTCTTAGTTTGGAAAGAAACCTGATATATGCCAGTAAGATGAGTGATGTTGGTGTGCACACTCTATTTCATAAGGATTAGTGCAAGATGGTCATAGGTGTGATGGTATTAATGAAAGGAGTTTGGATTGGAACCCTATACAAGTTGCTAGGGAGTGTCGACCCGACTGGATGAAACAACATTGTTGTTCCTGAAGTCGACTCAACTTCGACTCGACTCGAATTGATTTGAGTTGAGTTGATTCAAACCAACTTAGCAAGTCATCATAAAGTCAACCCAACCATGCTATGGCACGTGAGGATGGGACACATTAGAGAAAAAGGACTTTGACCTATGAATAACAAAGGTATGGTTGAAGAATTTCCTGAATGTAATTTATAAGTTGACTTTTTTTAACATTGTATATATGGAAAACAAAGTAGGGTGAGGTTCCCATCTAGAGCAAAAAGGGAAAATAGGATTCTAGAGTTGGTTCATAATGATGTGTTTGACCCTATTATAGTTCCTTCACTTGGTGGATCAACATATTATGTCTCCTTGATAGATGATTTTTCCAGAAGGACATGGATATATTTCCTGAGGAAGAAATCATAGTTTTTCGAGAAATTCAAAGAGTTTAAATCTCTTGTAGAAAACCAAATATATAAGAAGATTAAGGTGTTGAGAACCAACAATGGTGGTTAATTCTATGGAAAAGAATTTGATTAGTTCTACAAGAAATATGGCATAGCACACCAAACTACCACACCATATACCCCACAAAAAATGGATTTTCCGAAAGAATGAATAGAACGTTGATGGACAAGGAAAGAAGCATGATCAGTGGTGTTGGGCTCGCACAAGAATTCTAGGCGGAGGCAGTTGACACTGCAAAATATCTATTGAATATGTCTTCTTTGTCAACGCTAGTTGACACGACTACAGATGAGGTATGTTCAGGTAAGAATCCTTCAGTTTCACTTCTCAAATTACTTTGTGATGCATTTGTGCATGTTCCCAAGGAAAAGAGGAGAAAGATGGAAAAAAAGGTAGTCAAATGTATTTTCATTGGATACAAAGAAGGAATGAAAGGATATAAGATATGGGATCCTGCATCAAGGAAAATAGTGTACAGTCGATATGTGGTCTTCAAAGAATTTTGAAGTAAGTGTGAGCCTAAGGAAATTGTTCAGAGTGAGAATAAACCTGAGACAATGCGGTTTGAAATAAGGAATGAAGAAGATCATTAAGATGATTCGACTGAATCAGAGGAAGAGGTGGAACAACTGACCCTTGTTGTAAGGAGGTCAAAAAGAGTAAGAAAACTAGTCAAAAGGTATAGTCCGCCTGACTTCCAATCTGCATTCATATTAAATTCCATCTACAATGAGCCCAAGTCAGTCGGGGAGGGAGTTGACTCAAGGAAAACTCTGGAAGGATGCCATGGTCAAAGAAATGGAATCCTTGCACAAGAATGAGACATGGGAGTTAGTCAAGTTGCCCAGCGGAAGAAATCTTGTCGATAGCAAATGGGTATTCAAGAAGAAGATAAATGCAGTAGGTCAAGTCGAGAAATTCAAATCTCGTCTAGTAGCGAAAGGATATTCCCAAATCGAAGGAGTCGACTTCGGTGAGATTTTTTCCCTGTTGCAAAATTAACTTCCATTAGAGTATTAATGTCTCTGTGATCTAGATTTTATGAGCAGAATGAAATGAATACAGATGTATATTATGAACACAGAGACAAAGTAAAACTTGACTTCTATTAAATAAAGAAATATGTTGAAACTGTAAAATGCAGACTGAAACAAGCTTGCTTGAATGCTGGCAACTTATCTTTGAGAAGAGATGTGATGGCTACGCTCATTCACAAGAAGAGATTACAATGAGGCTCTAAAGGATTTTTTACATCAAACACTAATGCAAAAACCCTAGATATCCAAAAACCTAACCCTAGGAGATGAAGCGCCACAAGTCATGTGGGCCCCGTTGGGATAAGTTGGTACATCAACTTCCAGGGGTCATAAAGTTTTCATATGATATTCATTTTTGGCGCACGATATCCCATTGGAAATGTCTATCCGAGGACTACAAATTATGTTGACACACTTTGACTTTTCCTATAGTGTGACTATGGAGGGCCCCAAAAATGTTTTTTAGGGCCTCAAAACAACCCCAAATGTTTAGGACCCAAAAAGCTAGAAAAAAACTTCCAAGATGACATTTGTAAGTGATCGAGTTGGAATAGGTGGGTGGCCATGGATATCCACCTGGATAAATCCTCCCCCCTTAGGAAGCAACAATATCCATTGCGTTTATTTCCACTATTAGATGAGGAAATTTATGTTGAATATGGCCCCGAGTGAGCCACTTGCCTTGGTGCAGGAGTTGCCCTTGACCTGTGTGTCCATGATATGATCAATGGATACTTGTTCCACGCATTTAGGGTTGAGATATGTTGCTTTCAACTATTATACTACCTTTGATGTGTCCAATAATGGTGGAAAGTATGGCGGAAGGAGATCCACATTAAACATTGGATGCAAGCCAAGGAAGGGGGGAATGTTGAACTCAAAAGAATTGTCACCCACAACCTTGGTGATGGTATAAGGTACATAGCAGAGTGGATGAAGATTTCGATGGGGTCTTGTAAGGTGTTATTTTTGCAAGTGCAAGCACACTTTATCTACCACCTGAAACTTGTGTGGCACTCGATGTTGATCATGGCGTTTCTTGTACTTGGAATTGAACTTCTGCCAAATATCTTGAACCTGTTGGCGGATGTGTTGGATCTGCTCAATGAACTGGATAACTTTGTCAGCTTCAGTTTAAGCATGGGACTAGTCTTCCTGGATGGCCACAAGGGGTAGTGCAACATCCATGGGACCCAATGGTTGAAATCCTAATCCCACGTGAAAGGGGCTATGATCAATTGAGCTATGTATCGTTTTGTTGTAGTTGCGTTGAACATAGGGAAGACTCTCATTCCATGTGTGAGGATGCTTGGAATTGCACATGCGCAGGATATGCACGACCATGCGGTTGACAACCTTGTTTTGGCCATCCATCTGGCGATGGAAGGCAGTGGATTTGGTGAGCTTGGTGTCCAGCAGTGACCAAAGGCTCGACTAGAATGTGTTGAGGAACTGATTGTCCTGATCGGAGATGATGGTTTGTGGTATCCCAAAATGTACCCACACTTGTTCAAAGAATAGCTTGGAAGTGGCCTATGTTGTGATGATCTTCCTGCAAGCGTTCATAATCAACATTTTAGAAAATGATCAACCACCACAAAAACACAGTCATTTCCCCTCTTGGTTGACAACAGGCCCAACATGTAGTCCATCAATATGGATTCCCAGGGTCATTCAAGAGTAGGAAGAGGGGTGTACATGCCTTGTTTTTTAATGGTTGGTTTGGAAATGGCACAGGCAATGCAGGACCTTATATACTTGTTGAAATCATGTCGAAGTTTCAGCCAATAGAAATGTTATTGCAGCACTACCACTGTCTTTTCTACACCGAAGTGTCATGCCACCTGATTGCTTGCTCACTTGATGGAATGCATAAATGGCCCAGATGGCATCGCAGCTCATCCTAAAAATGGAAATTAGTGATAGTTGTGTTTGCGCCCATCATCTAGTAGGTGGCGGTGAAGTCAAGATCTCTCTCATAGAGTTGGGGCCATGTGGAGGTCTCGTGGATGCATGATTTTAGGATCGTGGTCAGTGTTCAAACTAGTGGGAGGTTGAGGAAATCATAGAAGTAGTTGGTGCTTCCTATCTTATACTTGATGTTAAGATGGAACCATTGAAAGTATGTGGACCACTTATGATGGTAGTCATTCTACAATTTTCCCTGTGTTTGCATGAACTGCAGTGGCTTATGATTGGTGTGGATGATGGTCTCCTTCCCAAGAATGTAATGCCTCCACTATTGGTAGGCTTGCACAATGGAGTACATTTATTTGTCATAATTAGGGTACTTACATATGGCATATGACAATGTCTCATATGATAGGCCACGGGGTGTCTTTGTTTAGTGATAATTGCACCCACAACATAGTCTGAAGTATCTATCTCAATCTCAAAGGGTTGTTGCAGGTCGGGTAATGAGATCGTTGGGACTAAGCACAAGCATTGCTTCAAATCATCGATTTTTTTTTTTATGATAGGCCCCACACAAAAATTTTCTTACCACCACCCTTGGTTACTTGGATGAGGGCCCATGCAATATGGGAGAATCCCAACATGAACCTGCGATAGAAATTGGCAAGGCCTAGAAAGATCTAAAGCTCAGTGAGTGTGGTTGGGGCTAGCCAGTCAAAAATTTCTTGGATCTTGGTTGGATATACATGCACCCCATTCTCATAAAAAATCTATCCTAGGTACTGAACACTGTCCATTCTAAAGGAGCATTTTTCCAAATTTTCATATAGCTTGTGTTGTCGCAGAGTGTGCAGAGCCTGTTGAATATTCTACAAGTGTTCCACCAAATCCTTGTTGTAGATAAGGATTTCATCTACAATATATCATCCATCATCCTCGTGACACTTGTTGGGTCATTCGTCAAACCAAAGGGGTGACCAACAATTCAAAAAGACCTTTTTTGGACTTGAAGGAAGTTTTCCATACATTTGTCTGCTCTATTGGGACCTGATGGTAGCCAAAATTTGGACCAATATTATTGAAGTCTTTGGCCCCCTTAAGATAATAAAGAAGATCGTCAATTCATGGAATTGGGTATCGGTTCCTGACTGTGATTTTATTTAGGGCTCGATAATCGATGCAAAGTCGCCAGGTCTCATCTTTCTTCTGCACAAGCACAATTGGGCTTCCACATGGTGATGAGTTGGGTCAGATGTGCCCTTTTTGGAGTAGTTCTTGGATTTGATGCTTGATATCCTCGTTTTCTAATAGAGAGCGTCGATAGACTAACCCATTGGGTAGCAGTGCCTCATGGTTCAGATCGATTTAATGATTGACCTAAAAGGGTAAAGGTACCCTAGTGGGTGAGAAGAAGATGTCTTTGTGTTCTTCCACGACAATATCCACTTTCTTCTGTTGCATGGAGAGATCAGTCGTAGAGGCCATGGATGTGGTTACAACCTTCCACTCACTTTGAGAGAGAAACACAAAGAAGAAAAACTTCTCAACCTGAGAGATGACCTTCTTGCATTACTTGGCAGAGATCAAGGAAATGGTAGTAGGTGGGACTACCTCGGGTATCCTGTACAATTTCCAATCCAAATCAATAATAACACTATGAGGCCTAGACTCATATACAACATGATGTTTCCATAAATAAGGTTGTCCCAAAATAACATCACAAACTTCAAGTGGAGTGACATCACACAATACCTCATATTTAAAGGGCTTGATGTCGTAGGATAGGAGGCATTGTTGGTTGATGTGAAGATCGCTTCCTTGGCGAAGCCATCTGATGGTGTATGGATACAGGTGCAGTGTTGTCATCAGGTCTAACCGCTTGACGACCTCCGCTAAGATGAGATTCTTCTAGATACCGGTATCAAAGATGAAGTGTAGCGAAGTACCCTTAACCAACATATGTGAATGAAATAGGCGCTCTCCTTCCTCTATCTCATTAGGTTCACAAGGATGAATCTAGGTGGTAGCAACGGTGGAACTAGGTTCCGCATAAATAATATATCTCCCCTTTTCTGGTTATGACTTTGAGTCAGAACCCACATATGATTCAGAGGCTTTCACCTCAGCCACCAATGACTTCTTTGAGATACAGTCAACATTTTTATGCAAGGGATCTTCTAGAAGTTGCACCACTTAACGATGTCTTTCTTCATATTTTCATTGTCCTTCTTTGTTTTCGGCTTAGACTAGTTTTCCTAAGGTTGTCCATCTTTGCTCTACCCTTTGTTCTATAGGTTGGGATTTCCATTTCCCTATTTCTATTGTGAGGGGTTCCCAGACCCAAATTATCGGGTCTTTTGTTTAAGCTTATTCTCAATTTTGACTACATATCGATAGGCTGCACCCAAGGATGAGATGTCCAGAAACTCCATTTTGTCTGGATGTCTCTATGCATACCATCACGTTACTTGAGCTCCAAATGTCACTCAGAATATTTGATACCTAGCTTGATTCGCAAGGTATGGAAGATATTTTTGAACTCTGGCACTGTTTGGTCCATTTCCTGTCATAGTGTGGTCCATCTTGTATACAGTTTGTCATAATTTCCAACAGGATAGTATTGTTCCTTAATAGCATCCATGAAGGGCTCCCAGGTGAGTGTGACTATAAATAATGAGGGTTCCTCTATTGCCTTTTTCTCATAGAAATTCTCCCACCAATCTTTGACATGGGGAATGGCTTTGAGGAGCGCAAATGTAATATTTTCTCTATTGGAAAAGTTATGGATAGAAAAATACCCTTATAGAAGATTCAACCATTTGTCTACAACATCTATGTCTATTTGAACTTCAAATTGTTGAAATATTGTGTAACTGCAAAGAATATTATTATCCCCTTTGTGGATAAAGTAAAAGATAATATATATATATATATATATATTAACAAGTTGTCCCTATTTTTCCTAGACAAGTCAAAAGTAAATTAGAAAGATAAAGTGGACAGGTTGGCCCTGACCTAATTATTGGCGGGGCACAACTTGTATTTATAAGAAGCCTAGAACCTCATTTGTTCACACACACATCAAGCTCTCTCTATCAAGTGTGCAAGTCTGAGAGTGATGCAGCTACCAGGAGAAGTGATGCAGCTACAAGGAAGAGTATCTCAGTAAAGGGTTTTGGTTATCTTGGTGAAGGACTATCTTGGTCTACGTGGTGCACTAATCTGTTATGGTTAGGGTTTTTGGTGGATCTTCTATTTGGTGAGATCTCTCTTGTGAGAGACATTGTACTTGGTTATTGAACCTATATTAAAGAAGTTTTGTTGGGTTTTCTTCCCCTTGAGGTTTTCCCAGGATAAATGCTTATGTACTCTTGTGATTGTGTTTCTCTCAATGATCCTATCTATGTTATGGTTATCTATTAAATTGAAAGAAACATAATAATATATTAAACCTTAACATGGTATAAGAGATAAGTTGAAGAGAGCATCTTTCACAGGAAAAAGAAAAATGTCATTATTGTCGTACAAGAAAATTAGGGATTTTTATTGAAGAGAAATTTCATCCCAAAGATCATCTAGAAAAGTGTGCCCTAGCCAAAGGAACTCATTGACACCTTCAACACACCTTTTCAGTGGATAGAAATCCCAGAAAGTGAAACCCTAGTTTCCACCAGTACCAAAAGTACTAGAAAACCAAAAGTACAAGGAAACCAGAAGTACCAGAAAACCAGAAGTACCAGAAAACTAGAAGCTATAGTCCAGAATTTCGCAGGTCCAGTTCCAAGGGTCAAAAATTGGAATTTTCAGAAACTGACTATACCAGCATACTCACATCAATCCAGCGCATCTTTTGGTGAGTTCATTTTTTAGATCCAAGAAATTTGATTTTTCTTTTATTTCTATAGCCCGGAGGGCTAGGGTTTCTACTTCAAGAAATAATGGCTATCAGTATGAGGGTAGAAGACAGGATGGAAGGATTTGGAAACTTCAGATATTGGAAGCATAGGTTGCAGATAATTCTAGACGAGAATGATCTCCTATAACATGTTACAGTGGGTGTACCAGAACCAGAGGAAGAAGAGAAAAATACCAAGCACAAGAAGAATGAAAAGAAAGCAAAGAGAATCATGTCAGATTCAGTAAAGGATCACTTGATCCCTCATATATCCAAAATACAAACAGTAAGGAAAATGTATGAAGCAATCAGCAGATTATATGAAAGAAAAGACATTAGCTGGAATCTTTCCTATCAACTTTGTAATATGAAGATGGAAAACTCAGAATCTGTCTCATCCTATCTTATGAGAGTTTCTTAGATTACAAATCATCTTGCAGCTATTGGAGATGTCCTTAGTGACAAATATCTTATAACCACAACCCTAAATGGGTTTCCAACATTTTGGATTCCTTTTGTACAAGGAGTATGTGCAAGAAGAAAGTTACCCAATTTTGATAAGTTATGGGAAGATTACACACACAAAGAATATAGACTTGCAGAACAACAAAAGATATTAATTGTTGACGAAGAGGAAGCTCTTACAGTTCGAAAGAACAGAAGAAATTCCTTCAGGAAGAACAATAAAGAAGCTAACTCCGTAAGCGTTCCAGATAAGAAGAACGATGTTTCAAATATCATATGCTATAATTGTCAAAAGTTGGGACACTTTTCCTATGATTGTCCTCGAGGAAAAGGGAAAATAAAGAATCAAGCACATGTGGCAAAGGAAGAGGAATATCCTCCCTCAAAGAAAGATTTAGTAGAAATTGAGGATTATGTACTTTAAGTTGAAGATAGTTGATTTGAAAGATAGCAAATGGTGGACTTTGTGGAGCCTCCCCACACAAAAATAAAAGATAAGTATTCATGTTCATTTGTAGTATCTTGTTTACTTTAATACTTTATCATTACAAGTTAGATCTTTGTGAGAATGTTAATTAACCTCGTTTTATTTTAGTGTCTATGCATATTTATGAGGGAAGTATCAAAGAAGAGGATAAAGAAAGAGATAAAATATGTATTTCAGGTATGATCACTCATGAGAGTGACAAAGGTATGTGTTTATCTATGATAGTAAGGGAAAAATTGGTAATTTCATAGCTAGATTGAAAAAGAGTTCAAAAGTCTTATTCGTGATTAGGGTTTCATATGTGTACATGGTTGAACAAGTTTTTATTAAGAAAAGATGTGTACTACTCTGATAGAAATCATGATATAGTTTTATTTGATTATTGCTTATTGTTACTGACTGATTGGCTAAGTGACATATCTCAGAAAACATATTGTAAGTAAGTTTACGGCTCTCGGAAGAAATAAATTATGCCTTGACATGTAGAAGTTAGACAGTATGAGAAGGACTTATCATATGGTGAGAGTCAGTAAGAACCAAACAATATCCAATATTTATATAGGAGCAGGAGGCTCCTAAAGATGCAAAACAGAAATGTTCAAGATGAAGCGAAAGATGGATACTCAGATATAGTTGATGAGATGCATGTAACTACAGGTTGCTCCAGTACCGTTCTTATAGATGCAAAGGGAGCAGGTTGATCCAGTATGAAGTCAGAAAGAAACAAGTGTTTGAACTCAAGAAGGCACACAGGATATTACAGAAGAGAACTTCAAGGATGATGATTATCAGATGTTGCACAGTTAAAGAAACTCTTAGTTTGGTGCAAGAGGGAGCTATGTCTCTGAGTTCGAAATGGAGGATCGTGATTTGGTGCAGTTAGGAAAGCAGTGGTCCACAAGATATTTTTTCAGATCCCATAGCTAGACCTCCATAGAGAAGGAGAAAG
>SNQJ01S0046172.1:5685-48892 GCA_010110895.2 Picea sitchensis | reverse complement strand
TAAATATGGGTCTTGGACCATGGTTGAGGGATACATTGATTTAATGATGTCCTAAACTAATATTTTTAATCTAATCTACCATGATCAATCCCTCAAGACAAAACATAGCCCATTTAAAGTGGCTTTTTTTAATACATGTGGAATATGGATGCAATGAGAAAAACAAGGTCCTTATACTATAAATGGATATGTGTGTAATTGACCATCAACATGACCTCAAGTCACAAAACAAATGCTTTAGAGGTGATATTTAGCCATGAAGTGGAATATGGGTACGATTATGAGCTCTTCCATGTCAAAGATGGGTATAAAGGAATTATTCATAATTAAGGGATTAAAATAAATCTATTTGTCTCTAAATGATATCTTTAGGGATTAAGGGCCATAAAAACACCATAATCCACATAACATGTCCCTTATAGGGGATTATTCTCCTTCAAGTGAGATATGGATACCATTACAATGTTTTTGTATATTTTAACCTTGTACAATACTTTACTGCAAACATATTTTCAATAAAAGAAGAGAAAAACTACAATGGAAAATACACACATTACACAAAGATTTTTCTCCTGGAAACCCAAATTGGGAAAACCAGCATATTCTATATTCATTCACAACACACATTGTTTACAATACAATATACATATAGGATCCATAGGCGCTCAAACCCTAATACAATGACCTGGATGAGTCAAAAACCCTATAAAACATCATTGAAAATCCATGTGCCGAAAAACTGCCCATAAATGGAAACAAAAACTGAGGACAACCAAAAAATGCACACCAAAACTACCATGCAAAGAATATAACATAGACACAACATTTTCCCACTTGTTGTTTTCTTTGCATACATGGGGTTACAGGGTTACATAGTCAACAATACAAGGAAGAAATGCCCATAGATCCTCTACACCAAGAGAACTTCTCAGTTCTCATAGATTTTGTTAATGAATCTCCAACATTATTCAAAGTGTCCACCTTCATCAACAACACCTTCCTTTCTTTAACAACGTTTCTCACAAAGTGATATTGAACATAAATATTCTTTGTCTTTGAATGATAACTTGGGTTCTTCTCCAGAAAAATTGTACACTGACTGTCACAATCTATCCTTACAGCTTGTTGTACCAACCCAATACATGAACACAATCTTTGTAACCATATTGGTTCCTTTCTTGCATGAGTGGTTGCCATGTACTCAGTTTTTGTAGTTGAAAGTATCACTACATATTGTCTTTTGTGCATCCAAATAATTGCTCCTCCAAAGAATCTAAACACATATTCGTTTGTAGATCTCCTATGATCCATATCTCTAGCCTAGTCAACATCCACAAAGCCATGTATGTCCAACACTTTGTCCAATCCTGGTCTTCCTTGGTAGAACAATCCCTATATAGAAGTGCCACGCAAATATATGAAAACCATTTTTACTATTGTCCAATGCTCCTTCCCTGGTTTTGAAATATACCTTCTCAAAACTCCCACTACATGTGCAATGTCCGATCTAGTATAATCCATTGCATACATCAAATTTCCAACCACACTCGCATATGGAACATGAGGCATGTCCTCCTCCTCTTCCTGTGTCTTGGGACACTAATCCAAAGATAAATTTACACCTACAAGAATAGGGACCCTGACCGATTTACATTCCTTCATATTAAACCTCTGCAATATTGTCTCAACGTATTTTCAGTGATTTAACTAGAGTTTCTTGTTTTTCCAATCCCTTTTAATTTCAATGCCGAAAATGAAATTTGTAGCACTAATATCCTTCATGTCAAATTTATAGGACAATTAATTTTTCACATCCTGTATAATCTCTTTGGTGTTTCCTATCAGCACCATGTCATCCACATATAAGACTAAATAAATAAAATGATCACCAATTAAGTTAAAATACACACAGTGATCCTCTTTCCTTCGTTTGAAGCCAATTCACAACATATAAGTATCAAATTTTTTATACCACATCCTTGGTGATTGTTTTAAACCATATAGATACTTTTTCATCTTGCATACCAACTCCTTATTTCCCTTCATAGAAAATCCTTATGGATTCTTCATGTAGATTTCTTCTTTAGATTCCCATGTAGGAACATTGTCTTCACTTCCATCTATTCTTCTTCAAAATAAAACACAACAACAACATATAATATAAATACAAAAGAGGTTAACTTGGAAACAAGAGAAATTTTTTGACCAAAATCATTTCCCTCAACCTCGGAATAACCCTTTTCTACTAACCAAGATTTGTATTTCTCCATGTTTCCTTTTGCATTCAACTTCTTTTTAAATACACATTTTCTTCCAATGGAATTTCTTCCAATCGACAACTCCACTAGATCCCATGCCTCATTTTTATCCAATTCTTCCATTTCTTCATCCATGGCCTTTTCCCAAAGTTTTCCATCTTCTAAATCCACTGCCTCCCTAACAGTTCTAGGATCATCATCAGTAATAGACAAGGAAAAATTTGAACAAAAATAAGGTGGAGTATACATTTTTGGTGACCTTTTTTTCCACACTAATCACCTCAATACTGGAGTATCATGATCTTCTTCTTGTTATTTGTGTTCTTCTGTAGAGTCTAATTCATCCTCCTTTGGCTCAAACTCTATTTTCTCTGGTTCTTCCTTACTTGGTAGGAGTTCATGTTAGACAACGTCCTTCATTTCTCTAAATACTACATCTCGGATATACATAACCTTCTTAGTTTCTAGGTTCCAAAGATTATAAACTTTGAGACCATCTTTATACCCAATAAAGATAAACTTTTCAATATTCTTATCTAGCTTACTCATGTTTTCCTTTGGAACATTAACATAGGCCTTAGAGACAAATAACTTGAGATGTGTGAGAGAAGGTTTCTTACCAATCCATACCTCTTTTAGATTCTTATCATCTAGTGTTGATGAGGGTGATCTATTGACCAGGTAACATGCAATACCCACTAGATCTACCCATAATGTTTTCCCTAACCCGATCAACTTGATTTTTCCATCAACATCATGTTCATCCTTTCTGTAACTCCATTCTACCGAGGTGTATATGGAGTAGTATTTTGTCTTGATATACCACACTTCTTATATAATTCTTCAAATTTATTCCCGTAAAACACTCCACCATTATCTGTCCTCAACACCTTAATTATTTTCTCTATTTAATTCTCAACAAGAGCCTTAAACTCTTTAAACATGTCAAAGACTTCATATTTATTCCTGATGAAATATATCAAATTATTCCTCTAGAATTCATCTATAAATGAGACATAGTACACATATTTTCCCAATGATGGAACCGACATAGGTCCAAACACATCACTTTGCACTAGCTGTAAAATTGCTTCTGCCCTTGTTGCACTAGAGGGGAATCTTACTCAATTCTTCTTCCCATATACACAATGTTCACATAAATCAAAATATAGAGAGAAATTAGTCATACCTTCAACCATACCTTTGTCGTGTAGTAATCGAAGGCCCTTCTCTGATATTCCCCATTCTTTTATGCCACATCATAACCTTTTCTCCAGTGATTGTAGGAGTTTTTTATTCTTCATCTCCAATATCAAGAAGAATGGAACTATTACACCCATTACTAATAGTGCTTCTTTGTTTCTTATACAGAGTTCCAATCCAAACTCCCTTTAGCAACACCATTTCTCCTTGAACGATCCTGCATGTTTATTTTTCAAATACTATTTTCAACCCTACGTCATCCATTTTTCTTACAAAAATCAGATTTCTGTCCAATCCTGGGATGTGAAAAACACCAAGCATTTTTTTAATCCTTCCATATATGAGCCTCAAATTGACTATTCCTCGACCTATGATTTTGGTTGTCGATTCATCACCTATGAAAACATTACCTCCATCACACCTTTCATATTCACAGAAGCACTCCCTGTGGGGAGTCATATGAAACGATGCATGTGAGTCAATCAACCATGACTCATGATATAAATGTGTACCTGAAGAAGCCAAGTAAACATATCCTCCTTCTTCCTTGGAGGTCATTTTGTTTGTAGAGGGAGCACCTTCATATCCCTTCACTTTCTCAACTTTGTTGGATCTACATTACTTCTTGAAGTGCCCTTGTTTTCCACATCTCCAACATACATTTACAAAATTTCCTGGAGATTTAGATATACCCTTATATTTATATCTCCCACTTGAGGACATAGATATACTTATTTCTTGTAAGCATCCTCTTGCAAATAATGCATCTATGCTCTATCCTTCCATGTTATTCTATCTCATCTCCTATGACAACAAGGATGAGACCAAATCATCAAAACGTGAGGTAGTTTTATTACTACCTATGGACATAAACAAACTATACCACAAGTTTGGTAAAGAGAACAGTCAACTGATAGACTTATCTTCATCTGAAATTTCGATATCAACAAATAATAATTGAATTACGATAGTATTGAAATCATTCAGATTCTTTGTCATAGAGTTTTAATCTCTCATCACATGTTTATATAGATTCCTTCGCATGAAAAATTTATTTACCAAGGAAATAAACTCATACAAGTTCCCCAACTTATCCCACAACTCCTTGGCTATAGATTCCACCGACACATTCATTAATACCGAATCTGAGAGACACGATCAGACTGTTCTCTTTTCCTTTTGATCCAAATTTTTCCAGTCATCTCCTTACATTCTTGTAGGTGCAGTACCTAGATTCACCACGATCCACTGATCTCTATCTACCAACAGATCTTCCATCTTGAGCTTCCACAACTAAAAACGTTTCCCATTAAATTTCTTGATGTCTATTTTCAAACTTCTCTCCATTTCTTTTCACTTGAAGAATCGATAACGAAGATCTCCCACTAGAAAAAGGATTATCACACTCCCAAGGAAAACCCCTGACCACACAAGCATCCCAATGAAGCCAACAATTTCTCTGATACCAAATGTAGATTTTAACCTTGTACAATATTTTACTGCAAACAGATTTTCATTAAAAGAACAAAAAATATACAATGGAAAATAGACACATTACAAAGAGAGTTTTCTCTTGGAAACCCAAAATAGGAAAACCAACATATTCTATATTAATTCATGAAATACATTTTTTACAATACAATATACATATAGGAGACAATAACATCCAAAATCCTAATCCAATGACCTAGATTAGTCAATAACCCTAATTCCTTAACCAAAAATAGAAAACCATTGACGAAAAATGATGTGCTGAAAACCTTCCCATAAATTGACATGAAAACTGAGGACCTCCCCCTTGAAATTCCCCCTCTTACCTTCATGCATTCCCAATGAAATGTAGACACTATTTCTCCCCATGAATAGAATATAACACAAACCCAATAATTTTGTGCATTAGGGATGGGTCTCAATGCCTTAACCATGGTTGTTTTTTTTTGGAGGGACGGGGGGTTATTGGGAATTAGACCCTAAATGAGGATTCCTGCACCAATGGGAAGTAGTCAAGGAATTGAAATACAACAAAATCCCTTTAAAAGCGATATCTTGGATATGGGTGGTATAGGGTTTCCATTAGGCATTTTTGTATAGTATTGAAGGATTTTGATGAAGATTGATAATGGGGGTCCTCCCAATCAAGGTTTTAATAAGTTTGATCCTCGAACCTATGAGTTATGGGCCCAAAAAATGGACAAAAATTTCACCCATGCAACAATAATTCCTCAATCTGATTTCCCATATGTACCTTGGATTAAATATTCAAGTCGTTGTCTCACTCTCTCCTTATGAAGTTCATAGGAACTTCATCTTATTTCACCACCATAAGGCCAAGTAATAGAAATTAACACCCAAAATTATAACATAGAGCTGCTTAACTCTCCACAAGACCATTGGCTTGGACCAAATGTTGGGGCATCACACTGTTATTG
This sequence comes from Picea sitchensis, assembly GCA_010110895.2. NCBI lineage: Eukaryota > Viridiplantae > Streptophyta > Pinopsida > Pinales > Pinaceae > Picea > Picea sitchensis. The sequence continues at coordinate 43,002 of SNQJ01S0046172.1, read as the reverse complement.
GTCATCGAATTTTTCTTTATCTCGATAGACCATCAGACTCTCTCGTCATAGTGTTATGGAGTAAATACATTTTGATATGTTGTACCATGTCACTCCTATGGTAAAACTCCATGCCAATCTGCTTATATGTAATCATTTCGACTGTTTGGTCTTCGATGAGCTACGCCACGTCCCCCTCTCGAGAAAATTCAATTTGGATCACTCAGAATAGATTTGGACCATTGGTTGTGGTCTCTTTTCCATTGGATATTTCGATCACTCTACCAATGTGGAGGCTATCTCTCAGACTCTNGACGGGGGGTTATTGGGAATTAGACCCTAAATGAGGATTCCTGCACCAATGGGAAGTAGTCAAGGAATTGAAATACAACAAAATCCCTTTAAAAGCGATATCTTGGATATGGGTGGTATAGGGTTTCCATTAGGCATTTTTGTATAGTATTGAAGGATTTTGATGAAGATTGATAATGGGGGTCCTCCCAATCAAGGTTTTAATAAGTTTGATCCTCGAACCTATGAGTTATGGGCCCAAAAAATGGACAAAAATTTCACCCATGCAACAATAATTCCTCAATCTGATTTCCCATATGTACCTTGGATTAAATATTCAAGTCGTTGTCTCACTCTCTCCTTATGAAGTTCATAGGAACTTCATCTTATTTCACCACCATAAGGCCAAGTAATAGAAATTAACACCCAAAATTATAACATAGAGCTGCTTAACTCTCCACAAGACCATTGGCTTGGACCAAATGTTGGGGCATCACACTGTTATTGGTCATCGAATTTTTCTTTATCTCGATAGACCATCAGACTCTCTCGTCATAGTGTTATGGAGTAAATACATTTTGATATGTTGTACCATGTCACTCCTATGGTAAAACTCCATGCCAATCTGCTTATATGTAATCATTTCGACTGTTTGGTCTTCGATGAGCTACGCCACGTCCCCCTCTCGAGAAAATTCAATTTGGATCACTCAGAATAGATTTGGACCATTGGTTGTGGTCTCTTTTCCATTGGATATTTCGATCACTCTACCAATGTGGAGGCTATCTCTCAGACTCTNNTTTTGGAATACCCCCCCCCCCGCCTGATCTAATCAATAATTTTCCACCATCGATCCTTCATCATTAATGGTCATGATTTCTTCCATTGATCTAAACCACTGTGAGTTTTCTCTCTAATTCCTCCTTCCGATGGATGATTAATATGTCATTTCATGCATCACTATTGATCCTACTGTAATCAAAGCTCGATCTACCCCCTCGTTGGATTACGACATTCCTTCACCATTTCGACCTGTAATGAATGCTCGCGCTGCACACGAGATTTGAAACTCAAGCTCTCACTCATACACACATTAAATTTCATAGCCTAGCACTCACGACTACAAACGACATTACACAACATTAGCAAATAAACACAATACTATAGGGTACACCAAAATACATAGTTTCCATTAATAAGATCAATATCAATTACATACTATGACCTCTATGGGCTAGGCCACTCTCACATATGGTTTTTTCATTATAGCCTCCTCCCTCACAGTGCCCAATGGATACATATAAATAACACAATAAAACATTGGATTAGATCATTGCAAATCTGATCTACCCTTAATTAATCGCTAATATCTTTCGGATTATAAAAAAATCATATTATTTACACAAATTTGAAGGAAAATATTATCCTCTTAGCCACATCATGTCCATGTCCTACCTTCTGGATGGTTTAGAAATTGGATTCTGATTTGGGGGGGATTTTCTCTCCTACATCAGACTCTTGGGGTATAAAATTCTCATGATATCCTAATCATGTGTCTTCATTGCTACTTCCATCAATAGCAAGTTGAAACTAAGCCTTTGTAGCAAGCCTATGGACCTACTACCCAATACCTGACCAAGCTTCCTCCTAAGATTTTGGATTTTTGTATTACAGTTTCTCTCTTCTAGAACCTCTCTGAGCATCCTCTGCTCTTCTATGCCTTTACACCTACCCACTCACACAGAAGAAAACATTACCTTTTTAATACTACTTGAAGAAGATCGATAATGGGGTTCATTTGAATCGAGTTTTTAATGAGTTATATCATCATAAATATGAGCTATAGGCCCACAAAATGGACTAAATTTTTTCCATTCAATAATAATTCCTCAATGTCCTTTCCCATCTATACCTTGGATCAAATATTGGAGTCTTTGTATCAATATCTCCTTATCAATTTGATAGGAACTTCATCTTATTTCACCACCATAGGAACAAGTGTTAGGCATTTATACCCCAAATGCTAACATACAGATGCTTAACTCTCCACAGAACGAGAGGATGGGACCAAGCGCTAGGGTGTCAGACTATTTCTTGTCATCAGACTTTTCTTTATCCCGATAGACCATAGAAATATATATTCAGAGTGTTTGGGAGTAGATCCACTTCGATTTCTTGTGCCTTTGTCACTCTGATGGTCGAACTCCATGCCACTTTTATGGGATGGAATCATTTCAACTGTTCGAGCTCCAATGAACTATGCCATGTGTCCCTCTCTAGAATGGTTGATCTAGATCACTCTGAATAGATATGGACCCTTTTTAGGGGTCTCTTCTCCGTTGAATATTTTGATCACTCTATCACTCTAAAGGCTCTCAGACTCTCATATTTTTTAGTATCCCCTCCAATCTAATCAATCATTATCAACCATCGATCCTCCATGATCAATGGTCACGATTTCTTTCATTTCTCTAGAATGTTGCGAGTTTTCTCTCAGATTCCTTCTTTTGATGGATGGTCTTGATGTCATTTCAAGGAACACCATTGATCCTACCATGATCAATGATCAATATACCCCCTCATTGGATTACGACTTCCCTTAACCATTCGACCTACAAGGAATGCTCACATTGTACACCAAATCTGAAAGTCAATATCTAACCCACACACACATTAAATTTCATAGATTAGAACACATAATTACACAACGTTATTACATAAACATAATAATAGAGGGTACACCAAAATACATAGTTTCCATTAATCATATCGAGCTCGATTGCATGCTATAGCCTCTATGGGTCAGGCCATTATCACATATGGTTTTTACATTGTATCGTCCTCCCTAACAATGCCCAAAGGACACATATAAATAACATAATACAACATTGTAACAGATCATTGCAAATTTGATATACCCTCACACAATCGCTAATATCTCTAGGAATATAAAAAAAACCCTATTTTTTACACAAAATTCAAGGAAAATATCATCCTCTTGGCCATGTCACATCCACATTTTTCCTTCTAGAAGGTTCAAAGATTGGATTCTGATTTGGGGGGGATTTTATCTCCTACATCATATTTCAAGGCCTTCACCATGATCGAGGGATGAAAATAAATTCCTTCATAAATAACTGAACAATCTAGGTCTTATGGGACATAAGATATTCATGAAACCAACACAAAACCCTCTAGAAAGTACCTTGTCCTTGAGTGGGATATAGATGGCATTAGGAGGTTTTGAACACAGGAGATGGATCTTAGCGATTTCACCAAAAATCAAGATTTTATACCCTTGGTCCTTGAACTAGGCCTAAAAACACCACATAAACCTATATCATTGGCATCTTTGTGATATATGCACGTCAATAAGTAATTTTGTGTACTAGGAATCGGTCTCGGGGACTTCACCATGGTCAATGAAGTAAAAAAAGGGTTGTATGATCTAAATTTATATTCTAGGTCTCATAATCTAGTAATGACACCTTGAGCCACCAAAAAAACATTCTAGATGCAATATTTGATCTCCAAATGAGATGTGCACAATTTTATAAAGTTTTCGATACAATGGATGTGTCTCAGGACCTCAACCATGGTATTAAGATAAAATAAAGGATATTAGTACCTACATCAAGATTTTAATTCTCACGATCCATGAACAAGTCTTTAAACCACTATAGAGGCTCTTTAGAGAGGAGTTTTGGTATTCAATTGGGAGATGGGTGCCATTAGGAGGTTTTTTGCACCAAGGATGGGTCTTTGATCTTGACCGTGGTAAGAGGAGGAAATAAATGGCCTTAATCCCTATATAAATATTTTAATGATTCAGCCCATGTATGTAGCCTAAGAACACCACATAGGCTCTATAAAATGGATATTTGATCTATTAGTGGGATATGGGAACCTATAAGAGGTTTTACATACTAGGCATGGATCTTAAGATTATGACTATGGTTGAATAAGGAAGAAAGGGTCCATATGGCCTAAATGGAGATTCTAGGGCTCATGAGACAAAGGGATCTCTTAAAGCACTACACATGCCATTTGGAGGGGATCTTTAGCCACTGAGTGGGATTCATATGAAATTAATATTAGTTTTTCACCAAACATGGGTCTAAAGGCCTTAACCATGGTGATATGGAAAACATTACAAGGTTTCCTACACTCTATGGTTCTCGAGATACAAATCATGGTCCATGGATAAAAATCAATGTCTAAGGTATTAACATATGATTTTATTGTTCATGGAACACACACAGAAACCTCCACAGAAGATCTATAAAGAGAATATTTAACCCACAAGTGTAATATGGATTCCATTAAGGGGTTTGGCATGATATGGATTGGTATCAAGGAGAAAAATCGACAACCACTTGGGCCTACATAACCTACACTAAAAATACAACTATCCTAACCTACTTACCTATCTTACATACCCAACTTTCCCCACTAAATCAGCTAACCTTCATAACCCATATAATTCACTAAACTACGTAACCCACATACCCTTAATGCACCTCACTAATCTCCAACTAAGCCACTCAAATTCGTAACCAACAGCTACACTAGCTTAAATAACCTATCCTAACCCAATGACATATATAACTCATGTAAACCTCCTCATCTAACCTAGCCACAAGTGTATTGAGGCACTCAAAAAATGTTAAATAGGTGGTGTTTGAAGCCTAATTAGATCCTAACAATTCTAACGAGACACTACTTAGTAACCAACAACTACACTAACATGAAAATATAATTTTCTAACCCCAATCATGATTGAATGAGAGCTCCGAACTTCTCGGAGCAGCCACAAGCTAGGGTTTTTTATAGTCGTGGGCATAGCAGAGGGCAACATGAGCACCAGAGGGGAGGGTAAGGGTAAACCATCATACAAGCAGGTAGTGGTAGATAGATGGAAATGGACAAGGGGCATATTTTTCAAGGCACCAGTGACAGGCACCTCAGGATCTGACCCTAGAATAGGTCAGGAAAGGAACAAGGAGAAAAGTGAATGCATGGAAGAGGAAGCCAGAGAAAATCAGAACGTGATGCAAGACACAACGAAGACCAACCAAGCAGAAGGGCGCAACCCGTGCAAACCCAAATCATCACTGATACCAAAGGTGATACTGGAGGTTCCGCAGACGCAACTCTATAGGGATCATATGAAGGCGCATGCGCTAATTTGCAAATTTATGAGCTTGTGGCCCACCGAGAGAGTGTTGCACAACTAGATCAAATATCATGAGAATCCTAATGGGGAAGTGGAACTCCATATAGGATTGAAAGGTATCTTCATAGAGGTCTTCATAAACCTGGAGGATAGAGATAGAGTATTTGAAGGAGGGCCATACTTCCATGCATCAACAGGATTGTACATGCAGCCATGGAAGGAGAATTTCTCCCCCAAAAAAGAGACTTTCAAAAAGGTATCGGTCTGGCTGAGACTCTACTCCCTACCCTTAAACTACTGGTTATCCTCTACATTTGAAGCAATAGGGAATAAATTGGGGAAATACATAAAGACTGCATAAGCCACCCTAAAAGGGAGATACACATCTTACGCATGAATATGTATATAGATGGATGTGTCAGGAGCACTCCCAGAAGCCATAAGCCTAGAATTGAGGGATGAGGAATGGATCCAAAACATAGATTATGAACAGATCCCCTTCCGATGTAGAAGGTTCCATGAACATGGTCACTTGATCAGGGAATTCCCACTTAATAAAAAATAGGAAACAAGAAACCCCAAACCACAACAGGATGAGGATGGGTTTGTTAAACCAAACCCCATAAGCAGAGCCAACAAAAAGCAGAGCAAAGCCCAAGCAGGAAATAACCTAGAGTTACGAATTACCTCGGAAGGAAGGGATAAAACCAATCAAGGGGAAAAATCCAAGAAGGATATGACAAAATTTCAGGAAGTCAAAGAACAAACAACAAATGAGCCCACCGACCGACCAAATAATCAGATGGAACAAGTAAGTTGCGCAACTCTGACGGAGAGATAAATCAGAGATGAAAACACCCCCACACAAGACGTAGAGGGAGAGGCGGAAATGACACCAAGCAAAGTAGGCACAGAAGACCCAGAACTCAGAGACCTGGTGGAAAGGGAAGGAATAGATCTCACGAACATACTAGAGCAATGGAAAAGACAGGGAGTGGATAATGTACCAACAGAGAAACTTGACCACATCCAATACTTGTTCCTCCTAAGGGAGGAAGCCAAAGATAGAGGCCTAAAGCATACAGATAGGGAGATTGGGAACCTAGGAGTCAAATCCAGCGAGGTACAACCACAACTCTCACCCAAAAAGACACGGAGGAAAAAAGGCAGGAAATCCAATAGTGTAGCCCTGCAGGAGCTTGGATCGCTACTGATAAACTCGGGTATGATAAAAAAACTCTTCCCCAACTCCCCCCTGCAATTTTAAATGAAGGTTATAACTTGGAATATAAGAGGCCTAAAGAGCCCAAGAAAGCAATCAATCCTTAGAAGTATACTTAAATAGGAACAACCGGATCTCTGCTTTATTCTAGAGACCAAGTGTAATATAGACATAATGAAAACAATCAGTCAACAATAATGGCACAAGTACAGGATGGTGGCTATTGGTGGCCACTAAATGGTAGGAGGTATCCTCACCCTATGGAACCCACAAGTATTAAGCCTAATAGTAGTCGAAGCGACAAGGAATACCCTTACGGTCTGCATGCAACTCATTGGGAACAAAAAGGAGATTTTATGCACTAATGTGTATGGACCCCATGTGTCAGAGGAGAGGAGAGGAATGCTAAGAGACCTAGATGATTTTAAAAACAAAGCCAACAACCTCCATTGGATCCTAGCTAGGGATTTCAACATCATCATGTCACTTGCGGAGAAAAAAGGAGGTACAACAATATTGGATAGAGATGCAGAGGAGTTCTCAAAATTCATAGACATAGCTGAGATGGTAGATCTGAAAACCAATAATGGCGAGTTCACCTGAAACAATAAGAGAATGAGCCAACATCAGGTAGCAACAAGACTCGATAGATTCCTAGTGTCAAAGTCAATCATTATGCAGAGGATAACCTTAGACTGCAACATCCTTCCATGGGGGGGATCTGATCACTAGCTAGTGCAACTGGAAGCAGGCTTCCAGACACACCAAAGAACAGACCTTTCAGATTTGAGAAATTTTGGATGGAACACCTGACTTTGAAGGAAAGAATCAAATAGTGGTGGTGTGAAGAGAAACCAGAGAAAGGGACAAGGATGTTCAAACTCTACAAAAAACTAAAACATATGAAATATAGGCTCAAGGAGTGGAACAAGGACAATTTTCGGAATATAAACCAAGAGAAGAACAACATTGAATAAAAAATGAAAAAGCTCCAGGAAACCTACATTTCAGAGGGCTACAATGAAGAGAGGAAAAGGAGGAGATCCAGATGACCCAGGAATGGGATGAACGGTGCCAGCAAGAAGAAACTCTTTGGCGACAAAAGTCACGGATCAGATGGCTAAAGGGAGGAGAAAGGAACACCAATTTTTTTCATAGAACAACTATGTCTAGAAGAGCCCACAACAAAATATTGAAGGTTAGGGACCAAGATGGCTTAGAAAGAGAGTCCCATAAAGACATCGAAACAACTTTGGTAAACCACTTCCAAGGGATAGCCCAGGAACCCAACCAAATAGAATGGAGGCCATACAAAAGGTAATCCAACATATCCTACACCTGCTAACAGACGAACAAAACAACAACCTAAACAAGCCAATTTTGGAGGAGGAAATAGATCAAGCACTCTAGGAAATGCCTAATGGAAAATCCCCAGGCCTAGATGGTTTCACAGTGGAGTTCTTCAAATCTTGTTGGGAAGCTGTCAAACATGATGTTTATAGGGTAGTGGATGACTCTAGAAGGCCAACCTCCATTTTGAAAGCACTAAATGCTACAATGATTACACTCATCCCCAAAGAAAATGAAGCCAAAACCCCTGATCGTTACAGACCTATAGCACTGTGCAATGTGGTGTATAAGATAATTTCCAAGGTCATAGAAAATAGATTGAAACCACTTTTACCCACACTAGTTTCACAAGAGAAGGAAAGTTTCGTGGAAGGTAGGAAAATGATGGAAAATATTATCCATGCTCACGAACTTATCCACAACCTGAAGCTTCAGAAAAGAGGGGGAATGATAATACAACTAGACTTAGCAAAATCCTATGAAAAAATCAGCTGGCACTATATGGTCAAGACACCAAAAGCCTTTGGCTTCACCCAACACTGGATCAGATGGATAGTGAACCTAGTATCCACAACAATCTTCAAAATACTAGTCAATGGAGCCCCTACCAAACCTTACTAGCCCATGAGAGGCATCAAGCAGGGAGACACATTGTCCCCTGTTGGTTGTGGAGCTTGATTATCTTCCTTATTCAAAGGTCCTTGCATTCAGTCATGTTTATACCACATGAAGATTTTACACCCCACAAGTATGTACACTCTTCCACACGGGGGAGTGCAGAAGGGGGGTACCCCCTCTACGGGGTCCATGGCGGCTATCCCCCGAGTTGGGGGGTTCGGGGGCAAGAAGGCCCCCGAGGGAAAAATTGTCTTGTAAATGTATATTGTAATTTCATTATAAATCTGGACCATTCATTATAAGGTCGCAAAGCTAACGGTAGAAATTATGTTAGGGTTTTTTTCCCTAGAAGGAAACCCTCTATTATGAGGGAAATGTATTGCAACTATGCAACATAGTGAATATTGTATTCTGAGAGAGGAGACTGTGAGAGAAAGAAGAGGAAGTTACAACGGGTTTTGTTGTAGGTTGTATCCCTTCATTTGCTGGATAATAATAAAGGAAGGACTTGGCACTTTCTCTAGTGGACATAGCCCACACTTGGTGAACCATGTAAATTTGTGTCTCTATTGTATTGTGTATCTTCTATGTTTTTTTTCCGCATTTGTTTTATTTTATTGCTCCACGTTCTTGTTTTTTATAACATCCCCCTTCCTTTTCATCTTAATGATGGAAGGACTCAGTTGAAGCATAAAAAGTGCAACCGTGACAAGGGAAATAAAAGGTATCAAACCCTACGAGAATTGCCCAAATTCTACACACCAACAATTCGTGGATGATACCTTACTTCATGGCATGCCCACGGTCAAGGAAGCGAAAGCCTACAAACAAATCTTAGACAAGTTTGGGGAAGACTCGGGGGAAGAGATAAACCATTCCAAATCTATGATCTTCTTCTTTAATACCAACCCTGCTATCCAAAGGAATTTGGCCAACATCTTGGGCTTTGAATGAAAATCCCTCCCAACCAAGTACTTGGGCATCCACCTGACAGACAAAGCCTACAATCTATCAACTTGGGAAGGAATAGTCAACAAGCTACGAAACCGGGTAAAAAATAGGATGTATAGATCCCTCAACCTAACTGGAACACTTATCCTAACCAAGTCGGTTTTGCATGCTATCCCAACCTTCATGATGTCATTTTTCCCATCCCCCAAGGGGATTCTCCAAAAAGTAAGAACCATACAAAGGGAATTCCTGTGGCGAGGAGTGGAAACAAGGAAAAAATGGGCACTGGTGGCTTGGGAGAAGGTTTGTAAACCAAAAATCAAAGGAGGTTTGGGGCTACACGACCCGCAAGTGACCAATGATGCCTATGCGGAGAAACTCTGGTGGTTATGGGTCAAAGAAATGACCACTCCATGGTTCAACCTATGGAAGGCAAAGTATGCTTCAGACATTAGTGACCATGACACAATCCTCTTTAGAGGCACCAGAGAAGGTTCTTCCATATGGAACTTATCCTGGCGCAATAAGACCTAGATCCAAACACACAACTTTTGGGAAATAAGGAATGGCAGAACCACCCAATTCTAGGAGGATGTCTAGAAACAGGAACCCAGAATGGAAAAATCGAGATGAGAGGCACTCCAATAGGAGACGATGGTGCAAGTAAAAACCTGAGTCTACCATTACTGGAAACAAGAAATAGATCGCAAAAAGTGGCGAATCTAGAACACTCTCACCCCACAGACTAGAGACCAGACCATAGCAGCAGTTAAAGAGGTGGAGGAGGAATTGGGGAGACAAACAATTGCAATCAGGGATGGAGATGACCATCAGATATGGGGGCACATAGATGGTGGAGAATTCAATCTGAAATAAGTACGCCACTACATAGCAAACCAAGAGTAAGAAGCCTCGACGCATCAATGGGACAAGCTCTGGAACATCCCGCATTGGCCAAAAATAAAAATCTTTCAATGGCTAATACTACACAATCGAATCCTAACTTGGGAAAACCTAAAGAAGAGTCGTTTCATAGGCCCTTCAATATGTCACCTATGTGAAGAAAAGGAGGAAACAACGAACCATCTCCTAGATGAATGTCCCTACACAATAGAAGTCTGGGACTGGGCGGTTGGCATTTTCCAACAGTCTGATAGGATCATAGGTAATATTTCCACAACTATAAACACATGGAAGGAAAACTACAGTGAAAACGAAGAGGTGAATCTTTGTTGGACCCTCATTCCTGGCATGGTCATTTGGGTAATATGGAAGGAACGAAACCGATGCATATTCAAGAACCAAAGATGGACAGTAGGAAAGATCAAGGAAACAATAATAGCCATGACAAGAGAAATGGTATGGAGCCGCAACTTTCAGTCAAGAGAAGTGCAACTCACATATCGGGATCTCAGAATTCTAGAGTCTTTTCAACTGAAAGGAGGACGCAACCCCAATTAGGTAAGACAGTTTCTGCAACTACAAATAGGTGAGCGCAACTGGAAACTTCCACCATAGGGCTCCCTCAAACTAAATTTTGACGATGTGTCAAAAGGTAACCCAGGATGGACAGGTACCGGAGGAGTAATCATGGATAGTCAAGAAAAAATTATCAGGCTGTACAATGGAAGTCTGGGGAACTCAACCAACAATGCTGCAGAATTTGGAGCCCTGGAGACTGACCTTGAGATACTTCATCGGGAAGGGATGACCAACGTAATAGTGGAAGGAGATTCAATGTTGGTCATCAACACAGTAAGAAAACTCCAAAATGACACTAGAGTGGGAAAAATTCAGAGGCACTGGCGCTTGGCGTACTCCCTGCGAAAAATTTAGGAGCATTTGCAGACGGGGATCACAGTGGAGTTGCACTGGGTCCAAAGGTCAACAAATGGACTAGCAGATAGAATTGCTAACGAAGGGCTCGACAAGGAAGGATATGAACTAGATTCCACTTGGAGTAACATCCCGAATGGCCAGTTTCAGATGGACTGCACCCAACTAGCGGCAAAGGTCTATGGCGACAGTCGAAGTATGGACAACCACTTTGAGGTTGGAGGCACATAATTAATTGAAGGGAAAGTAGAATCCAATAGGCCACCATTTGAACATGAGTTACAATGAAGATCACGGTCACACCACAAGAGGCAGTACAACACCACAGTCCAATCAATAGAATTAAGTATAGGGGTTGGTCGTGGGAGAGTGGAAAGGGTAATCCACTAACGGCAAAGGACGAAAATCAAAAGGATAGACCGAGGGTAGGAATGGGGACACATCATCCATGCACAGGTCCCGTGGGAGGAAATGATTGGCGTACAACGTGCAAGGCGAAGGATTGGTGCAGGGACGACGACATGATTCCCAAGCACACACAATCTAAAATAGTGAAAAAGGACCAAAAGGTACGTCTTTATGGGAGAACCATGATTACCAGAATAGAATCACATCCCAAAAAACACCTTAAAAGAAGAAGCATAAAGGATAGCTACAGACCAACAAGCAACAATTTTAGAGACAAGGAAGGGGAGAATAGAAGCGGAGGATGAAGTCAAGATAGAAGCCACTGCATTCAAACAAATATGGTAAGAAGGAAGACTACCCAGAGTAAGAGAGGGCCTCGAGGGGAGGAACCTCCAACAAGAACCCGAAAGATCACTAGAATGGAACAGGCGACCAGGGTGGCCAAAGGCACCTTTCTTGAGCAGGTTGATACAAAGGGAAAAGAGGTCATCGACAGGTGGGAGCGCGAAGTAAAAAACAAGCACCAGGGAAAATCCTGGGAAAAACGCATCCAAGAAGCAGACGGGATAAAGGACCCAGGGGCCACACAGCCCAGGAAAACCCTCTACCACAAAACGGTGGAGGATGCCTGGCATGCAAAAATGTTGATAATTAAGTTGAGAGCTGACAAGAATGAGACCAGCAGGGTGGAGAACCGTTTCCACAAGAAGGAGCTCACAGAAATTCTGAGCTACCTCAACAACCTGGAGGCGAGTGCAAGAAGAATATCAAAGGACCAGAGGAACCAAAGCGAAAAAATGGAATGATCGGCTGGACAATTCCAACTCTACCTTCGCTATTTCCACCACATGGACATCACTCCAACAGATCAACGTGAAACACAAGCCTACATTAGAAATATGCGCATGGTGGAGAAGAAAAAAGAGAGCAAGGCAAGAAAGGAAGGAGATGAAATCCATCCAATCCTCTTGGACTAGCGTAGCCTCAACCTAAGGTCATTTTGTTTATCAGTATATGAGCAACCCCTGTCATATGTTCTTGGTTTTATGTATATATTATGGAATAAGTTTATGTTTTCAAACAAGTTTTCAGAGAGTGGGTCGATTTCCCAGGGTGGTGGCCCAACCCTCCCCTCGCTTATGTAGACAACGTGACTTCGAGACTCCTGATCTGGTTTCCTTTTTTGGAAGATCATGGGATACCCCTCTGTCCCTTTTTGTAACATAATTTTCTCAGTAATATAGAATCTCAACTCACTTACAAAAAAAAAAAAAACCACAACTACACTATCTTACATAACCTATCCTAACCCAATGACCTATATAACCCATGTAAACCTCCTAATCTAACCTATCCACAAGTGTATTGAGTCACTCAACAAATGTTAAATAAATGTTGTTTGAATCCTAATTAGATCTTAACAATGCTAAAGAGACACTACTTGGATACCAATAGATAATTGAAATGAGATTTGAAAAAACTATATAAACACATTTAGACTCTACTAGGACTATAATAACGCTCTGAGATGCTACCTACACGTGGAAATTAACTATTATAATAATGATAATTAAAAAAACAAACTATTAATAATTTAAGATAATATTGATCAAATTTTTTTTTGGTGAAATAGTAATTATATATATATATATATATATATATATATATAAGATCTCAATTGAAGCCAAGTCAAAATATTACAAACAAGACTAGTTCATACTTGCATAGTTTTTTTGAATTCTGGCATGTGATGTGGTATTTCTAGTAAGATGCTACCGACACGTTGAAATTAGCTATTATAATTATTATTAAAGCATGTGATGTGATATTGGGAACAATATTTAGAGGGTTAATTAAGTACTTATTTCAATGTAGAGTGATTGGTAGAAATTCCAGATGTAGAACTAAGCAAGTCGGGTGGAAAAATATACTTTTAAGTATAAACATATAGGAAAATAGATATACTTTTAAGTCTATATCTATATAAAAGAACCTCTAGCATTAAATATTTGAATAATTAATAACAAGAATCTGTTTTTTTTTTAAAGGGCTGCTTACTTGCCAAACGTTTGACTATTTCGTCAACATGGAACAAACTCAACCTAAAACTGAAAGACTATGGAATGGTAAAGTAGGCCGCAATTATACAACAATTAGATGCATGAATGTCATTATTTTATCGATGTTTGTGGTGACTGCAACTGAGACCAAGCTTTTTCTTTGGAGGACCTCGACCAAAGGCAGAGGGATTGTTACACGAGATAGTTTCTCAACCTTATTAGGTATTACGTACTAAGCAGGGTTCCCATTCTATGTGGGGTGACTATCCAATTGGCCCTGTTGGAAATAGTTCAAATTCACGGAACCTCAGGTGGGAGAGAGTTCTAATTCCGCTAATTCATCTTCATTGAGTGATCAAAATATTGATAAATCCAGTTTTGATAATTCAGCAGAAGAACTAAAAAATACTTCCGAGTCTATTGAAGAAAGCTTCAACAATGCATGCACAGTGGAATTGCATGAGAATGAAGAAGATTATTTGAAGTGTCCACTTGTACTTCTTCTTCTACTTAGATTAATAATTATAGTTGGATGTCAATGCCGAGTACTTGATATTTTGGGGAAAACCTAGATTGGCAACAAATTCTCCATGATGTGGAGTCCAACAGTGTGTATGTTTTTGTACATGTCTCATATTTAATATAAAATACATGATGCGCACATATCAACCACGATAAAAGAGATGGGGGATGGAACTCCACTAGTTAGCGAAAGGGAGGGGCTAAGTTAAGGAATATTATATTAATATTTCTTAAATCATCAATTATGGATAATTATGTTATCCTAAGTTTTAAAGTTGGGGCCAAGTGGGCCAAAGTAGCTCCCAACACGACAAGTGTCAAGATTGGGACATGCATATATATTGTTGGACTTAGTTCGTTTTTGGACACACTCCCATCATTTTGGGGGGGGGGAAACGTCATTCATCCATACGGTGAATGATCTAGAAGTATTTGCAACCATTGAGTTATCCAAGATATCTTCATGACTTTACCTGAACTCGTATCCAGAGCCTCTTCTGGGGTGTAATTGTTATCTTGGGAGTGGTATTGAAGAAGCGGGTTGGCCCATGGGATATTGAAGAGGTGGGTTGTTAGTCCCATGAGCAATTCTCTAGGTGAGAGAATTATTGGGGATTGATTTCCTGAAGGTGTTGAACTATAGTTGTAGGGATCTAAGACTTCTTGTCCGGCCTGTTGTTGAAGCCCTGGAAGGGAAGTGGGGGCAGCTGAGGGACTGTTGAGAAGAGAAGGGGAAAACTTCCTTGGGTGGAATAGGTATGTGGGGAATGAGGGACTGTAGGTTGTTAGTTGAGTGAGCACATGAGATGGAGTCTTTCCTGTTGCTCATGAGCCTTTAGCCTGGTTAGAAACCCCTTTGCCCGGGTGGATTTTAGTCTCAACTCGGTGGTGACTCACTGTTGAGAGTGATGAACAGTGTGGTCTAAGGCTTGGAGGTTCGTGGAAGGTCTGCATGCAATTGGTGACATTATTACCAAGATAAGTGCCATTTGTGTGATAAACTTACATGCTGCATTGTTATTTACATGTTTATTTAATGGGTTTATCCCATGCATGATTATACCTATCTGTGTGTTTATGCATATTGCCTATATATGCTACATGTATGTGTTTACTATTATTTCAGTATGAATTCATGCATTTAAAGATGTATTTGTATGTTTATGTCTTATATATAATGCTTCCGCAAGAGTTCTGCGTGTATATATTTTAATCGCATGCAGATAGAAAATTGTTTGCGGCATAGCTCAATTTGGATGTTAAGTATGTTATAGTATGTTCCGCAGAGAGAGAACGTAAGTGTTCTCTGTCGTAGCATGTCCCAACATATATATGTTCATGGTGCGTTACAAATTGGTATCAGAGAATGAAAGAGTGCTCTGGAGTAGGCATGTCTCAGCCCGTGGGAGGCCGGAGTGCGTTACAAATTGGTATCAGAGAAATTTGTGACAGACCCCGTCCTCTCGCAGGCAAGGACATGCCTACTCCTCAATTGATTTACTTATCTTTGAAACCATCTTTGTAACATTTCCATCCTTCAAACAGGCTAGGCCATGCTACTCTTGAACACTCTTTCATGCTTTGATACCAATTTGTGACACACCCCGGACTCCCACAGGCTGGGACATGCCTACTCAAGAGAACTCTTTCATGCTCTGATACCAATTTGTGACGTTCCCGGCCATCTCTTTGTCAGGACAAACCACGAGAGAGAACACTTACATTCTCTCTCTGTGAAACATACTGTAACATACTCAGCATCCAAATTGAGCTATGCCACATACATATTTTTCCAACTGCATTCCATTAAAACATATGCACACATAGAACTCTTGCATAAGCTTATATATAAACATGAATAGACAAATACGTTATGTAAATGCATGGATTCACACTGAAATAGAAGTAAACATATACATGTAGCATATACAGGCAATACCCATAAAAAAACAAACATGTATAATCATGCATGGGATAAACCCATAAAATAAACACATAAATAACAATGCAATATGTAATTTTATCACACAAATGGCACTTATCTTGGTAATAATGTCACCAACTGCATGCAAAAATTCCACGAACCTCCTAGCCTTAGACCACAATGTTCATCACTCTCAACAGTGACTCACCCTCGAGCTATGACTAAACTCCACCCAGGCTAAGGGGTTCCTAACCAGGCTTAAGGCTCATGAACAATAGGAAAGACTTTGTCTCAGGTGCTTACTCAACTAATAGCCTACAATCCCTCATTCCCCACATACCTGTTCCACATAAGGAAGTGTGCCCCTTCTCTGCTCAATAGTCCCTCTGCTACCCCACTTCCCTTCCAGGACTTCAACAACATGACGGACAGGAAGACTTAAAGCCCTGCAACTGTAGTTCAACACCTTTAGAAAATCAATCCCCAAATATTTTGTCACCCAGAGAATTTCTCACGGGCCTGACAACCCACCTCTTCAATATCCCATAGGACTGACAACCTACTTCTTCAATCGCACTCCCAAGCTAACAGTTACACCCCAGAAAAGGCTCTGGATACAGGTTCAGGTAAAGTCATGAAGATATCCTGGATATCTCAATGGCTGCAAATACTCTTGGATCATTCAATGTATGGTTGAATGAAGTTTTTCCTCAAATAATGATGGGAGCATGTCTGGAAATGAACTAATTCCAACAATATGTATGCATGTCCCAATCTTGAAACTTGTCGTGTTGGGAGCTACTTTGGCCGACTTGGCCCCAACTTTAAAACTTAGGATAACATAATTATCCATACTTGATGATTTAAGAAATATTAATATAATATTCCTTAACTTAGCCCCTCCCTTTCCCTAACTAGTGGAGTTTAGTCCCCCATCTCTTTTATCGTGGTTGTTCTGCGCTCAGCGATGTATTTTATATTAAATATGAGATATGTACAATATAGGTGCACTGGCCTTTAACATCTAGGCTCTCTGGCCTAATCAAAACATAAGCATCCTAGCTTATAATACTGGCTCACCATCCTATAAAACATATTAGATACAGAAGGCTCTCAGGCCTCTACATCGTGAGCACTTAAGATGCTACGCGCGGTATCCTGAAATGTGCACACTTCCTCATTTTACTACACAATACATGCATGCACTATGCCATGAAATGTGCATACCAAAATGATATCAAATCAACTCACCAAATTATGTACATTTGTATTTACATTTTCAATTGGGTTCGGCCTTAGGGATATTACAATCCCCTCCCCTTATTTATGCATTGTCCTCAGTGCATCATGTACCCATGTACAACTAAATTTCAAAATCCTCAAAAAGATGAGGGTATTATGCCCACATTGCATCCTCATGCTCCCAAGTAGTTTCCTTAGGACCGTACCAGGTCCATTGGACCTTTACAAGCCCTATGGATAGATTCCAGATCTGTTTGATTTTCCAGTCCAAAATGCGCACCAGACGCACTTGAAAATCACCTTCTTTCTCCACCTTCCACTTCAATCATATGTGATTGATACTCTACTTGCTTGTTGTCCAGGGATGCATAGATCCTGGGTACCTTTCTACCCATGTCCTCCACTATTTTAGCTTGTTGTACATTGTGAATAGTGCTCCCTTTTTCACTTCTGTGTGGACAATCTCTGAACATGTGATCTCCTTTACAACCCCAACATTGAATACGTTCTTTCCTTGGCCTTTGACTCCATGTGTCAACCGTTCTGGGTTCTTTAGGAGTTTCTTTTTCCTGCGGATTGTTTATGAAGAATGGTGGCTTATATCCCTTCTTCCTCTTATCCATCTTGAATTTATTTTCATCTTCCCATGATTTTTGGAATCTTAGCCTTGATTTTTGTTGATCATATAGGCATTTATCTCTCCTTATGGTCTCCTACAATGTCTTGGGATCATCATACTATATTTTTTCACTGATAATTGATGGAAATCCATTCAAATACATTTGAATCTTCACTGTCTTATCCTTGATGAAAGAGACATACTTCAACAGTTCAAAAAACCTTCTCTCATATTCATCTATTTTCATACTCGCCAGTTTGAGTTCAAAGAACTCTTTCATTCTCTTGTCATATTATCTTTTAGTCAAATATTTCATCTCGAAATTACTTCTTGAATTCTTTCCAAGTAACACTTTTCTCTTTGATGTGTTGCACCTGTACAAGTTGATCCCACCACATGGATTCCTTTCCCTTCAGTTGATAGATGACAATTCTACCCTCTGCATGAGAAGAATAATTATGCAATTAAAAATACTTTCTCATGCCCAACAACCATATTTCTGCATCTTCATCCTTCTTGTGCTCATCATCAAATGTAGGAGGTTTGATTTTGTTCATTTCTTCTCATAACTCATCCACCCCAGACCTTTTGTGCTTTTTGACAGGGGACGAACTTGGGCTGTTGTGTTCCCTCTTATTGGAATTCCTCGGGGAGTGGTGGTGATTCCTGCTAACACTTCTTGATTTTCTTTTCTCATCATGAGACTTGTGACTTCTCGATTTACTCGAGCCACTCTCCTTATCCAATTTCTTTTCTATTCTATTCAAGCCCTCCAATAATTTCATGTTGAAGTCATCCTACTTCTCCTTGGCTCTCATAAGCCTTTAATTATCATCTTTGTGGATTTGAACATCCTTTTGTAAATTTTTAATGGTCTTTTCCATATTCATGTTTTCATCCCTTTCTTCTCCATGTCCATTGGAGTTTGTTCTTCAATGCTCAAATGGACATCCATCCCCTTGACTTCATCTTGCTGACTATAATTCCCCTATGCCTCTTCCATTCCTATGGACTCTGCACTGGTCTTGATCTGATCTAGTTGTTGTTAACTCTGCAAAATGTGTAGCCAACAAAACTTTTTCAGATTGACTGTTTCAGCAGATTTATGAAAAATATGAACCATTTTCGTTCAATAATTTATCAAAAGCCTTTATTATGATTTAATGAAACATTGAATGCATTGATCAATTTTCTAGGTGGATAATTATATTCCACTATCCAAGACCCTTCCAACACCTTCTCACATGCTCAATTATGAATCTTGAGCAGAATTTATCGCTCCATGGAGCTAATTGGGTCTTTTAATTTACCTTTCACTATTCTGTTGTTCTTCACCCTTCAAAGAACTTTGCAAATACAATTTTAAATGTTTTCACCTGTATTTTCCATGTGCTGCAACATCACAAGGTAAATCATGCTTCATACACCTTAAAACGACTGTGTATCACTTCTTTGTTGTGCCAATAACTACGCACTAAATTTGTGTCGCACACCAATAACTTGAGCACAGTACTTTTATGTCACGCGGCAATATCTACCATGTGCAGATATTCCGCGTGTATTTCACTCGATGCATTGCACCATGCAAGAATTTAGTATGTCTCCACCGCACATTAAAACTATGTACGCACCGTTGATTACACTGTCGTGAAACAACTTATACTCATGTTGTGTGCGCACCAACCAAAACTCCTCTGTTCTTTGCAAGAATGCGCACACCACGTGCACCATTACTATGTGTGTGCACACCACACACACCTTCTTATGTGTGTGAACTTTGTCCAATGTTAAATTTAGTGTGCGCACCCACACAAATATTTTTCCGTGCGATACTAAATTTTTATTGCGTGCACCCGCACGCTATCATTTTTCTAGGCATCGCCAAAATTTAATGCATGCATCAGCACGCTAATACCTTGCCACGTCGTGCCAAATTTTACCTATCCCAACTGCACAGATTCACCTTTATGCGCATCGAATCCTTATGAATTCCGCTGTAGAAATAGGGGCTTTTTCCTAACTCTTTCCCCAATTTACCATAGAAAATTATGCAACCATGAAATTCATTCAATTTCACCTTGATAACACCAATTCAACCTCTGCAACAACAATTCATTGTGGGTTGACATTTCTGGAATGAATTCACTAAAAATAAATTCACAAATTGAAAATTTTAATTACAAAACTCTTTCCAACTTAAATTGCTCGACCCATCCAGGCTCAGTGTAGAAAACCGAAGCTCTGATAGTAATTTGTAACACACCTTGGCCTCCCACAGGCCGGGACAGCCTACTCCAGAGCACTCTTTCATGCCCTGATACCAATTTGTGACATTCTCGACCATCTCTATGTCGGGACACGCTACGACAGAGAACACTTACGTTCTCTCCCTTCAGAACATACTGTAACATACCCAACATCCAAACTGAGTTATGCCACATACATATTTTTCCAGCTACATGCCATTAAAACATATGCACACACATAACTCTTGTGGAAGATTATATATAAACGTGAACAAACAAATACATTATGTAAATGCACGGATTCACACTGAAATAGAAGTAAACATATACATGTAGAATATACAGGAAATACCCATAAACACATAGACAAGTATAATCACACATGGGATAAACCCATAAAATAAACACGTAAATAACATTGCAACATGTAATTTTATCACACAAATGGAAATTATCTTGGTAATAATGTCACCAAGTGCATGCAAACCTTCCACGAACCTCCCAGCCTTAGACCACATTGTTCATCACTCTCAACTGTGAGTCACCCCCTAGCTCGGACTAAAATCTACCTGGCCAAAGGGGTTCCTAACCAGGCTAAAGGCTCATGAACAACATGAAATAATCCATCTTAGGTGCTCACTCAACTAACAACCTACACTCCCTCATTCCCCACATACCTGTTCCACCCAAGGAAGTGTGCCCCTTCTCTTCTCAACAGTCCCTCAACTGCCCCAGTTCGCTTCTAGGGCTTCAGCAATAGGACGAACAAGAAATAAATCCCCAACAATTATCTCACCCAAAGAATTTCTCACGGTCTTGACAACCTGCCTCTTCAATATCGCACGGTCCTGACAACCCGCTTTTTTAGTCCCTCTCCCAAGCTAACAGTTACACCCCTGAAAAGGCATTGGATACGGGTTCAGGTAAAGTCATGAAGATATACTGGATAGCTAAATGGCTGCAAAATACTCCTGGATCATTCACCGTATGGATGAATGACAGTTTCCCCCCAAAAATGATGGGAGTGTGTCCGAAAACGATCTAAGTCCAACAATATGTATCCATGTCCCAATCTTGACACTTGTCATGCTGGGAGCTACTTTGGCCCACTTGGCCCCAACTTTAAAACTTAGGATAACATAATTATCCATACTTGATGATTTAAGAAATATTAATATAATATTCCTTTACTTAGCCCCTCCCTTTCCCTAACTAGTGGAGTTTAGTCCCCCATCTCTTTTATCGTGGTCGGTCTGCGCGGAGTGATGTATTTTATATTAAATATGAGACATCTACAAAAAAAGGCGCACTTGCCTTTAACATCTAGGCTCTCCAGCCTAATCAAGACGTAAGCATCCTAGCTTACAATACTGGCTCACCAGCCTATAAAACATATCATATACACAAGGCTCCCTGGCCTCCACATCATGCTCACTTAAGATGTTGCATGTGGTATCCTGGAATGCACACACTTCCTCATTCTTACTATGCAGTACCTGTGTGCACTTATGCCATGAAATGTGCATACAGAAAAATGACTTCAAAACAACTCACCATCTTAAGTGCATTTGTAATTATATTTACAATTGGGTTCGGCCTTAGGGATATTACAATCCCCTACCCTTATTTATACACTGTCCTCAGTGCATCATGTACCCTTCTACAACTAAATTTTAAAAATTCTCAAAAAGATGCAAGTATTCTGCCTGCATTGCATCCTCATGCTCCCAAGTAGCATATTGAGGATCGTACCAGGTCCATTGGACCTTTACAAGCCCTATGGCTTGATTCCAGAGATGTTTGATTTTCCAGTCCAGAATGTGCACCAGATGCACTTGAAAAGTGCCTTCTTTCTCCACCTGAATCACATTCCAATCAATAACATGATTAGTATCAGGTATATATTTATTTAGCAATGATACATGGAATACATAATGAACAGTCATAGATGCAGGCAATGCAATCATATAAGTTACTAGACCAATCCTCTCTAGGATTTCAAATGGCCCACAATAGTGAGATGCCAACTTTGAACAATTTCCCAACTTCAGGGAACTTATGTTGGCTTTCACATTCAAGAATACATGACCACCCACTTTAATTTCCCTCTGAGTTCTTCCCTTATCAACATAGATTTTCTTTCTGTCTTGGGAAGCCTTTAAATTTTGTTCTATTTTCAACATTTTCTCTTCCATT
Source organism: Picea sitchensis (assembly GCA_010110895.2). NCBI lineage: Eukaryota > Viridiplantae > Streptophyta > Pinopsida > Pinales > Pinaceae > Picea > Picea sitchensis. Next base: position 20,362 of record SNQJ01S0046172.1, on the reverse strand, counting down.
TCCTTGAACAATTTTGGCCCAACTACTGCTCTATCTACTGAGTTATCCCAGCTTACTGGTGTGTTGTACTTTCTGCCATAAAGTGCCTCAAATGGGCTCATCTTTAGAGATGCTTGGTACCCATTGTTATAAGAAAACTCTACCAAGTGTCGGTAGTCTTCCCATTTTGATGGTTTATCCATCACATACATCCTCAACATATCCTCAATCACTTGATTCACCTTATATGTTTGTCCATCTGTTTCTGGATGATAAGTTGCACTAAAATTCAAATTTGTTCCAAATCCATCAAATAATCCCTTCCAAAAATTTGAGGTAAATTTTGGATCTCTGTGAGACACAATTGTCTTGCGTATGCCATGTAATCTAGAAATATCCCTCATATAAACATCAACAATGTTTGCTGCTTTGTGAGTGAGCTTAACTGGAATAAAATGGGCAGCTTTAGTAATCTTATCCACCACTACCATGATAGAATCATGTTGCTTGTTTGTTTTGGGCAGTTTGGTAATGAAATCCATGGTTACAACTTCCCATTTCCAGTCAGGAATGGGTAATGGTTGTAGCAAACCAACTAGGTGTCTATGCTCAGCCTTTGCCTTTTGACATTCCAAACATATGGCAATAAAATCAACAACCTCTTTCTTCATGCTTGGCCAAAAATATTGGCTCTTGACAGCTGTAATAGTTTTATGATATCCTAGGTGTGCAGCATAAGGCACATTATGCATTTCTCTCAATATCATATTTTTCAATTCCTAAGAATTTGGTACATAAATTCTTCCCTTGTACATAAGAATTTCATCCTTATCCAACTTGTATTCTTCAATTGTCTGCTGCAAATTACCTTGTTGTAATTTTTCCATTAATTCCTTGTAATGCAAATCTAATTTGGTAGCCTCTAGTTAGCATGGCCTGGCGTATTTGAAGGCTGGGAATATTACAAATACGGTTTCAGAACTAAGTAAAGTGTCTTAGGAGTGGCATGTCCCGACCGGTGTGAGGACGGGGATATTACAAATTGGTATTGGAGTTTCGGTTTTCAACACTAAGCCTAGATGGGCCGAGCAATTTAATTTGGAACAAGTTTTGTAATTAAAATTCCCAATTCGTGAATTGATTTTTGGTGAATTCGTTCCAGAAATGTCATCCCACAACGAATTGTTGTTGAAAAGGTTGAATTGGTGTTATCAGAGTGAGATTGAATGAATTTCGTGGTTGCAGAATTGTCTATGGTAAATTGGAGAAAGAGTTAGGAAAAAGCCCCAATTTCTGCAGTGGAATTCACGAGGATTCGATGCGCATAAAGGTGAATTTGCATAGTTGGGATAGGTAAAATTTGGCACGGTGCGTCAAGGTATTGGCATGTTGATGCGCGCGTTAAATTTTGGTGTTGCATGGAAAAATGATAGCATGCTAGTGCGCGCAATAAAAATTTAGTACCGCGTGGCAAAATATTGGTGTGCGGGTGCACACACTAAATTTAACATTGCGCGGAGTGCACACACATAAGAAGGTGTGTGTGGTGTGCACACACATAGTAATGGTGCACGTGGTGTGCATAGTCTTGGAAAGCATAAAGGAGTTTTGGTTGGTGTGCACACAGTATGAGTATAAGTTATTTCAGAAGAATGGTTTTAAGGTGCACAAAGCATGATTTACCTTGTGATGTTGCAGCACATGGAAAATATGGGTGCACAGATTGAAAATTGTGTGCGCAAAGTTGTTTGAAGGGTGAAGAACAACAGAACAATGAAGGGTAAATTATAAGACCGAATTAGGTCCATGGAGCCATAACTTCTGCTCAAGATTCAGAATTGAGCATGTGAGCAAGCATTGGAAAGGTATTGGACACTGGAATATAATTATCCAACCAGAAAATTGGTCAAGGCATTCAATGTTTCAGGAAATCAGAAGAAAGGCTTCTAATAAATTATTGAACCAAAATGGTTCATATTTTTCATAAAATTGTTGAAACAGTCAGTCTGACAAAGTTTTGTTGGCTACACATTTTGCAGAGTTAACAACAACTAGATCAGATCAATACCAGTGCAGAGTCTATAGGAATGGAAGAGGCATAGGGGAATTATAGTTAGCAAGATGATGTTAGAGGGATGGATCTCCATTTGAGCATTGAAGGAACAAACTCCAATGGACATGGAGAAGAAAGCGATGAAAACATGAATATGGCAGAGAGCATTAAAAATTTACAGAAGGATGTTCAAAGCCATAAAGATGATAATGAAAGGCTTATGAGAGCCAGGGAGCAGTAGGATGACTTCAACATGAAGTTTTTGGAGGGCTTGAACATAATAGAAAAGAAATTGGATAATGAGAGTGGCTCGAGCAAATTGGGAAGTCACAAGTATCATGATGAGAAAAGAAAATCAAGAAGTGTTAGTAGGCATCACCACTACTCCCCATGGAATTTCAATAAGAGGGAACACAACAAATCAATTCCATCCCTTGTCAGAAAGCATAAGAGGTCTGGGGTGGATGAGCTACGAGTAGAAATGAACAAAATCAAACCTCCTACATTTGGTGATGAACACAAGAAGGATGAAGATGTAGAAACATGGCTTCTGGGCATGATAAAATATTTTCAATTGCATAATTAATCTTCTCATGCAGAGTGTAGAGTTTCCATCTATCAACACAAGGGAAAGGAATCCATGTGGTGGGATCATCTTGTGAAGTTGCATCACATCAAAGAGAAAAGTATTACTCGGATGGAATTCAAGAAGTATTTCGAGAAGAAATATTTGACTAAAAGATACTATGACAAGAAAATGAAAGAGTTCTTTGAACTCAAGCTGGGGAGTATGACAACAGATGAATATGAGAGAAGGTTTTTAGAACTTCTGAAGTATTTCTCTTTCATCAAGGATGAGACAATGAATATTCAAAGGTATTTGAGTGGATTTCCATCAATTATCAGTGACAAAATATAGTATGATGATCCCAAGACATTGGAGGAGACCATAAGGAGAGATAAATGCCTATATGATCAACAAAAATCAAGGCCAAAATTCCAAAAAGCTTGGGAAGACAAAAATAAATTCAAGATGGATCAGAAGAAGAAGGGATATAAGCCACCATTCTTTAGAAGCAATCCTCAGGAACATCAAACTCCTGAAGACAACAGAAAGATTGACATAGGGAGTCAAAGGCCAACGAAACCACCTATTCAATGTTGGGGTTGTAAAGGAGATCACATGTTCAGAGATTGTCCGCAAAGAGGTGAAAAAGGGAGGACTATTCAAAATGTACAACAAGCTAAAACAATGGAGGACATGGGCAGAAAGGTACCGAGGATCTCTGTAGCCCTGGACAACAAGCAAGCAGAGTATCAGTCAGATATGATTGAAGTGGAAGGTATGCTCAACAACCAAACCATTTCTATTTTAATTGATTTAGGAGCTAGTCATACTTATATAGATCCTAAGATGGTGGAAAGTTTCCATTTTCCAAGAAGCAAGCATGGGAAATCTTATTTAAGTCATGTCTTATGGACATTAATGGACTGAACACCAAGGCAGATTTGAACATCTTTCCTTTAGGTTCCTGTGATTGTCTAATAGGGATGGATTGGTTCGACCAACATCATGTTTTCCTAGAATGTCGTAACAAAGCATTTAATTTATTGGATGAGGAAGGGAAACTAAGGAAAGTGGAGGGAATTCCCATTGTAGTAGCCGTCAGAGAGATTTCAGCATTGAAGGTGATGAAATGTTACATAAAAGGGTGCCAAATATTTTCATCTCATATGGAGGAGACAACTAAAGATAAGGTGCCAAATTTGGAAGATTATGCAGTCTTGGAAGATTTTGAATATGTGTTCAAGGAGGTACTAGGACTACCCCCAAGGAGGGACACTGATTTCTCTATAAATCTAATGTCTGGAGCATCTTCAGTGTCAAAGACTCCTTACAGAATGAGTACACTAGAGATGAAGGAGTTGCAAATACAACTTGAAGAACTTCTGAAGAAGGGGTATATACGCCCAAGTGTGTCATCTTGGGGTGCCTCAGTCGTGTTCGTGAAGAAGAAGGATGGAACATTAAGATTGTGCATTGATTTAAGATAGTTGAATAAAGTGACTATAAAGAACAAGTATCCTCTGCCAAGGATTGATGATCTTTTTGATCAATTGAAGGATGCAAAGATCTTTTCAAATATAGATCTTAGGTCAGGATACCATCGGGTAAGGATTAAAGAGGAAGATATCATAAAGACCTCTTTCAAGACAAGGTATGGTCATTATGAGTTCACGGTGGTGCCATTTGGGTTGTCAAATGCACCAATTGTTTTCATGTGCTTAATGAATGCTGTTTTCCGAGAGTATTTAGAAAAATTTGTCATTGTCTTTTTAGATGAAATTCTCATATATTCCAAGTCGGAGTAAGATCATGAACATCATTTGAGGATGGTTTTGCAAGTATTAAGGGAGCATAAATTGTATGCAAAATTGAGCAAGTGCTCATTTTATACGAAACAAATTCACTATTTGGGTCATATCATTTCAAAGGATGGGATAATAGTGGATCCCAAGAAGATAGAAGCCATTAGAGAATGGGCAGTGCCAAAGAATGTGACAGAGGTGATATCATTCATGGGCCTTACAGGATACTATAGGAGATTTATAGAAGGATTTTCAAAGATTGCAGACCCAATCACTTCCTTGTAAAGAAAGGGTCTGAAGTTTCAGTGCACATTGGATTGTGAAAAGAATTTCCAACACTTGAAACATTTATTAACAAGTGCTTCAATATTAAGGATAACAAACCCAATTGAAGACTTCATTCTATGCATAGATGCATGTAAAGAGGGACTTGGTGGAGTCCTCATCCAAAATGGGTTTGTTATATGTTATGAATCAAGGAAGCTGAAAGAGCATGAAAGAAAATATGCCAGTCATGATTTGGAGTTGGCAGCCATAGTACATGACTTGAGGAAATGGAGACACTACCTCATGGGTAAAAGTTTTGAGATGAGGAAAGACCACAATGGTCTGAAATATTTGTTTCATCAACCAACTTTAAATGCTAGGCAAAGCAGATGGTTAGAATTTATAAGCGAATATGACTTTGATATAAATCATATCAAGGGGAAAGAGAACAAAGTGGTTGTTGCACTCAATAGAAGAGTGCATGAAATGCATGATACAACCATTAGCATGTATCAATAAAATTTGAAACACATAATTACAGAGGCTACCAAATTACATTTGCATTACAAGGAATTAATGGCAAAATTACAACAAGGTAATTTGTAGCAGAAAATTCAAGAATACAAGCTAGATAAGGATGAAATTATTATGTACAGGGGCATAATTTATGTACCAAATTATCAGGGATTGAAGAAGATGATATTGAGAGAAATGCAGAATGTGCCTTATGTTGGGCACCCAGGATATCAAAAAACTATTATAGTTGTCAAGAGCCAATATTTTTGTCCAGGCATGAAGAAAGAGGTTGTTGATTTTATTGCCAGATGTTTGGAATGTCAAAAAGTAAAGGCTGAGCATAGACACCCAACTGGTTTTCTACAAACTTTACCCATTCCTCAGCGGAAATGTGAAGTTGTAACCATGGATTTCATTACCAAACTACCTAGAACAAACAAGAAACATGATTCTATCATGGTAGTGGTGGATAAGCTTACTAAATCTTCCCATTTTATTCCAGTTAAGCTGACTCACAAAGCAACAAACATTGTTGATTTTTATATGAGGGAGATTGCTAGATTACATGGCATACCCAAGACAATTGTGTCTGACAGAGATAAAAAATTTACCTCAAACTTTTGGAAGGGGTTATTTAATGGATTTGGAACAAATATTAATTTAGTACAACTTATCATCCAGAAACAGATAGATAAACAGAGAGGGTGAATTAGGTGATCACAGATATGTTGAGGATGTATGTGATGGATAAACCATCAAAATGGGAAGACTACCTACACTTTGTAGAGTTTGCTTATAACAATGGGTACCAAGCATCTCTAAATATGAGCCCATTTGAGGCACTTTATGGAAGAGAGTGAAACACAACGATAAGCTAGGATAACCCAACAAATAGAGTAGTAGTTGGGTCAGAATTGCTCAAGGAATTGGAAGAGCAAATGTTGAAAATAAAACAAAATTTAAAGGTTGCCCAAGACAAACAAAAAATCTATGCTGATAAGGGAAGAACTCATAGGAAATTTAAAGGGGGTGACCATGTATTCTTGAGAGTGAAATCCAAAAGAAGTTCCCTGAAGTTGGGAAATTGTTCAAAGTTGGCAACTTGCTATTGTGGGCTGTTTGAAATCTTAGAGATGACTAGTCAGGTAGCTTATATGATTGCATTGCATACATCTATGTATGTTCATAATGTATTCCATGTATCCTTGCGAAGGAAATATATACCTGATGCTAATCATGTTATTGATAGGATTGTGATTCAGGTGGAGCAAGAAAACACTTTTCAAGTGCATCCAGTGCACATTTTGGACTGGAAAATCAAACAGCTCCAGAATCGAGCCATATGGCTTGTAAAGGTCCAATGGACTTGGTACGGTCCTGAGGACGCTACTTGAGAGCAAGAGGATGCAATGCGGGTAGAATACACAAATTGTTTTGAGAATTTTGAAATTTATTTGTACATGGGTACATGATGCACTGAGGAAAGTGCATAAATAAGGGGAGGGGATTGTAATATCCCTAAGGCCGAACCCAATTGCAAATGTAAATACAAATGTACATAAGCTGGTGAGCTGATTTGATATCATTTTTGTATGCACATTTCATGCCATAGTGCACACATGTACTACGCAATAAAATGAGGAAGTGTGCACATTCTGGGATACGAAGCGCATCATCTTAAGTGCGCGTGATGTAGAGGCTAGGGAGCCTTGTGTATCTGATATGTTTTATAGGCTGGTGAGCCAGTATTATAAGATAATATGCTTATGTTTTGATTAAGCTCGAGAGCCTGTATGTTCAAGGCCAGTGCGCCTATTTTTGTACATATCTCATATTTAATATAAAATACATCATTGCGTGTAGACCGGCCACAATAAAAGAGATGGGGGACTAAACTCCACGGGTTAGGGAAAGGGAAGGGGATAAGTTAAGGAATATTATATTAATATTTATTAAATCATAAATTATGGATAATTATGTTGTCCTTAGTTCTAAGTTGGGGCCAAGTGGGCCAAAGTAGCTTCCAACATGACAAGTGTCAAGTTGGGGGCATGCATACATATTGTTGTACTTAGTTCATTTCAGAAAAAAAACTCTCCATCATTCAGACCATCATCTTTCCCTTGATTCATCCATCACTGAGATATACAGTGAATCATCCAGGAGTATTGGCAACCATTGAGATATTCAGGATATCTTCATAACTTTACCTGAACTCGTATCCAGAGCCTTTTCTGGGGTGTAATTGTTATCTTGGGAGAAGTATTGAAGAAGCGGGTTCTCAGGCCCGTGAGAAATTCTCTGTGTGAGAGAACTATTGGGGATTGATGTTCTGAAGGTGCTGAACTACAACTACAAGGCTCTGAGACTTCCTGTCCATCCTATTGCTGAAGCCCTAGAAGGGAAGTAGGGCTGTCGAGGGACTGTTGAGCAGAGAAGGGGCACACTTCCTTAAGTGGAACAGATATGTGGGGAATGAGGGATTGTAGGATGTTAGTTGAGTGAGCACCTGAGATGGATTCTTTCTTGTTGTTCACGAGCCTTTAGCCTGGTTAGGAACCCCTTTTCCTGGGTGGAGTTTAGTCCCAGCTCATGGGTGACTCACTATTGAGAGTGATGAATAGTGTGGTCTAAGGCTGGGAGGTTTATGGAAGGTATGCAGTTGGTGACATTATTACCAAGATAAGTGCCATTTGTGTGATAAAATTACACGCTGCATTGTTATTTACATGTTTATTTTATGGATTTATCCCATGCACAATTATACATGTCTTTGTGGTTATGGGTATTGCATGTATATGCTACATGTATATGTTTATTGCTATTTCAGTGTGAATCCATGCATTTACATAACATATTTGTCTGTTCACATTTATATATAAGTTTCCGCAAGAGTTCTGTGTGTGAATATGTTTTAATGGCATGCGTCTGGAAAAATATGTATGTGGCATAGCTCATTTTGGATGCTGAGTAAGTTCCAGTATCTTCCACGGAGTGTGACACACCCTGGCCTCCCACAGGCCGAGACATACCTACTCCAGAGCACTCTTTCATGCTTTGATACCAATTTGTGACGTTCCCGACGATCTTTGTGTCAGGGCATGCTATGACAGAGAACACTTACATTCTCTCTCTGCGGAACATACTATAACATACTCAACATACAAACTGAGCTATGCCACATAAATATTTTTCCAACTTCATGCCATTAAAACATATGCACACACAAAACTCTTGTGGAAGCTTATATATAAACGTGAACATACAAATGTGTTATGTAAATACATAGATTCACACTGAAATAGCAGTAACCATATACATGTAGAATATAGAGGCAATACCCATAAACACACAGACATGTATAATCACACATGGAATAAACCCATAAAATAAACACATAAATAACAATGCAACATGTAATTTTATCACACAAATGGCACTTATATTGTTAATAATTTCACAAACTACATGCAAACCTTCCACAAACCTCCCAGCCTTAGACCATACTATTCATCACTTTAAATAGTGTGTCACCCTCGAGCTGGGACTAAACTCCACATGGGAAAAGGGTTCCTGACTAGGCTAATGGCTCATGGAAAATAGGAAAGACTCCATCATAGGTGCCTACTCAACTAACAACCTACATTCCCTCATTCCCACATGCCTGTCCCATCCAAGGAAGTGTGCCCCTTCTCTTCTCAACAGTCCCTCGACTATCCCACTTCCCTTCCAGGGCTTCAACAATAGGCCAGACAGGAAGTCTCAGAGCCCTATAGATGCAGTTTAGCACCTTCAGGAAGTCAATTTCCATCAATTCTCTCACCCAGAGAGAAATTGCTCATGGTCCTGACAACTCGCCTCTTTAGTCGAGCTTCCAACTAACCAGCTACACCAACCCCTGTGGCCATGGATACGAGCTCGGTATAGTGACATGTAGTATGGGGGATGAATGACTGCATGAGTGAAAATGGTCATGGCCTCCTCGCTGACTGATCAGAAGAATCGCCCAAAAAATGATAGTCTGAATGATGGTAGGAATGATGGGGGTGGTATGAAAATGAACTAAGTCTCCACAATAAGTATGTTTGACTCCAACTTCCTATCTTATCCCTTTTCCTTAATGTTTAGGCCTCGCCTTTTCCCTGACTAGTGGAGTTTAGTCCCCCATCTCTTTTATCGTGGTTGTTCTACACACAATGATATATTTTATATTAAATATGAGACATGTACAAAAACAGGCGCACTGGCCTTTAACATCTAGGATCTCCAGCCTAATCAAAATGTAAGCATCCTAGCTTACAATACTAGATCACCAGCCTATAAAACATATCATATACACAAAGTCTCGCTGGCCTCACAATTGTGTGCACTTAAGATGTTGCGCGTGATGTCGGGAAAGTGCAACATCCTAATTTTTACTGCGCAGTACATGCGCACACTACACCATGGAAAATGCAAGCCAAAGGATGTAAAACAACTCATCATCTTAAGTACATTATTATATTTGTTGTTGGGGTTCTTCCTGGGGATATTACAATCCCCTCTCCTTATTTATGCATTTTCCTCAGTGCATTATGTACACATATATAACAAGATTTTCAAAAATTCTCAGTGCATTATATACCATGTACCATTCAAATTCTTTAAAGTATCTAAGCTTTAGCTATTGAAAGCTTGTTATTCATCTATTGCTATACTTTCCAACACCAATTCTGGTATTCATACTGCAACTTGAAGTCAATTGCTCTATTCCATAGAGCTACTTCAGGAAATAATTTAGCTCATTGTTCTTTATTACATGCTTCAATTAAACTTCATTGAAGCAACAACTGGTTGTAGATCCATGACGTTCCACCCATCCTTATATCTCACTGCTGATAAACTCTCGGTGGCATACCATTCCCAAGCATGGGATATGACTCCATCAATACAATGGCTCCCCAAGATAACCACGACCCACAATCAATATCCACGTAGTCTAGGCCAAGGTATTGAACCTCAACAACACTTCAACCAACAGTTTCTCTTCCCCACATGCCTATACAACCCAAGGTAGTATGCACCTTCAGTGTCCAACAGTTCATCGACTGCTCAAATTTTTTTCCAGGGTTCTAGTATAGACTAGATAGGAAGTCTTAGAGCACCGTGGCTCCACGAGTTCCCACTTAAATCAATATCATTTCATCTGCATAATACACATGCAATTATCATGAGAGAGCACTATAAAAATTCCATTTTATAAATCAAATTAATTTCATAAGGAATTTGACTTTTCCCAAATATGAAATTCTATTTATATTGCATACAACCAACAAATTGTTAGTATTTTTTGTATATCATAATTCATCATGCACGTCACCTTATGCAATGATTCTTAGAATTGCCTACACCTAGAAATTCAATCACAATTACCAAAGAATTCAACCAAATAGAATGACTCATCATTCTATTCTTATGCATATTCATAATTAATAACAGTAAGTTCATTTCTTCAATTTTCTGAATAGAAATTTCCTATAGTCACTTTTCCTATGACCACCTCACTTGAAACTTTCTTATTGCAATGTTTATCACATCCTGAAATGTTCTCAACTTCATGAGTTAGCAACATTTCAACCATTAGTACAATTATTTCCATGTAAAAACATATATACATGTACTCACAAAATGGATTCAGCAAAATGCATTTAAGTATACAATTCCATCATGTATGAGTGCAACTCTGCCACTTACCAGGCATGAGTGCAACTCTCAAAGCTCATTTATTCAATGCACCCTTGCATTGATTTTCAGAATGAGCTCTATCTAAGTCATGCATCTCACCATCCATAAATTGGAAATCTGGCCAATGTCTTGAGACATCTCCACACACTTCCCATTATCTTCATAATTACTTGGATACCTTCATTTTTGACCTGAACACTACACCAATAATACAATTTTGTAATGTTTATTAGTGTTAGCAAAAATGTTACATTCCAGGTTTTATTTAAAGTAGGAAGATCATTGGGTATTTGTGTGGCACATAACCTTTCTATAACCATACCCTACCCTATCCAACGATGTCCTGGTCTCATACATGACTATCTTTCTTAGCATCATTCCTATATATATGATTTTTAAATATTATATTAATATATGATCTTAAAGATGTATGGGGCAGAAAGGTACTCATGATCTATGCAGCCCTGGAAAACAAACAAGCAGAGTATCAGTCACATATGATTGAAGTGTAAGTTATGATCAACAACCAAACCATTGTTATTTTAATTGATTCAGGAGCTAGTCATAGTTATATAGATCCTAAGATGGTGGAAAGTTTGCATTTTCCAAGAAGCAAGCATGGGAAATCTTGGTTGGTGCGACTGGCTACAAGAACCAAAAGAAAATTTAATGAGATGGTTAAGTCGTGTCTTATGGACATGAATGGACTGAACACCAAGGAAGATTTGAACATCTTGCATGTAGGTTCCTATGACTGTCTAATTGGGATGGATTGTTTGGACCAACATCCTACTCTCTTAGACTGTCATAAAAAAGCATTTAGTTGCTTGGATGAGGAAGGGAAACTAAGTAAAGTGTATGTAATTCCCAGGGCAGTAGCCATTAGAGAGATTTCAGCATTGCAGTTGAAGACATGTTACAAAAAAGGGTTCCAAATATTTGTAGCTCATATGGAGGAGACACCTAAAGTTAAGGTGCCAAATTTGGAAGATTATGCAGTCCTGGAAGATTTTGAATATTTTTTCAACGAGGTACCAGGACTACCCCCAAGGAGGGACATTGATTTCTTTATAAATCTAATGCCTGGAGGAGATCCAGTTTCAAAGACTCCTTACATAATGAGTACACCAGAGATGAAGGAGTTGCAAATGAAACTTGAAGAGATTCTGAAGAAGGGGTATATATGCCCAAGTGTTTCACCTTGGGGTGCCCCAGTCTTGTTCGTGAAGAAGAAAGATGGAACATTAAGACTGTGCATTGATTTCAGACAGTTGAATAAAGTGACTATTAAGAACAAGTATCCTCTGCCAAGGATTGATGATCTTTTTGATCAATTGAAGGATCCAAAGATATTTTCAAAGATAGATCTTAGGTCATGATACCATCAGGTAAGGATTAAAGAGGAAGATATCAGCAAGACCACTTTCAGGACAAGGTATGGTCATTATGAGTTCATAGTGGTGGCATTTGGGTTGTCAAATGCACCAACTATTTTCATGTGCTTAATGAATGGTGTTTTCCGAGAATATTTAGACAAGTTTTCCATTATCTTTTTGGATGACATTATCATATATTCCAAGTCATAGGAAGAGCATGAACATCATTTGAGGATGGTTTTGCAAGTATTAAGGGAGCATCAATTGTATGCCAAATTGAGCAAGTGCTCATTTTATCAGAAACAAATTCACTATTTGGGTCATATCATTTCAAAGGATGGGAAATAAGTGGATCTCAAGAAGATAGAATCCATTAGAGAATGGGAAGTGCCAAAGAATGTGACATAGGTGAGATCATTCATGGGCCTTGCAAGATACTATAGGATATTTATAGAAGAATTTTCAAATATTGCACACCGAATCACTTCCTTGCAAAGAAAGGGTGTGAAGTTTGAGTGGACATTGGATTGTGAAAAGAATTTCCAACACTTGAAACAACTATTAACAAGTGCTCCAATATTAAGGATAGAAGTCCCAAATGAAGACTTCATTGTGTGCACAGATGCATGTAAAGAAGGACTTGGTGGAGTCCTCACCCAAAATGGGTTTGTTATATGTTATGAATCAAGGAAGATGAAGGAGCATGAAAGAAACTATGCCACTCATGATTTGGAGTTGGCATCCATAGTACATGCCATGAGGAAATGGAGACACTACCTCATGGGTAAAAGGTTTGAGATGAGGACAGAACACAATGGTCTGAAATATTTGTTTGATCGACCAACTTTAAATGCTAGGTAAAGAAGATGGTTAGAATTTCTAAGCGAATATGACTTTGATATAAATCATATCAAGGGGAAAGAGAACAAAGCAGCTGATGCACTCAACAGAAGAGTGCATTAAATGCATGTTATAGCCATTAGCATGTATCAATCAGATTTGAAACAGAAAATTATAGAGGTTTCCAAATTAGATTTTCATAACAAGGAATTAATGGTAAAATTACAACAAGGTGATTTGCAGCAGAAAATTGAAGAATACAAGATAGATAAGGATGAAATTCTTATGTATAGGGGCATAACTTGTGTACCAAATTCTAAGGAATTTATGTCTTTAAATTTTCTTTTATTTTCAACATGGCTACTGCCCTGAGAATTCTGTAAAGACATAAATTCCTGAGAATTTGGTACATAAATTTTGCCCCTATACATAAGAATTTCATCCTTATCTTGCTTATATTCTTCAATTTTCTACTGCAAATTACCTTGCTGTAATTTTTCCATTAATTCCTTGTAATGCAAATCTAATTTCCCAGCCTCTGTAATTCTGTATTTCAAATTTGTTTGGTACATGCTAATGGTTGTAGCATGCATTTCATGTACTCTTGTTTTGAGTACATCAACCACTTTGTTTTCTTTCTCCTTGATATGATTTATATCAAAGTCATATTCGCTTAGAAATTCTAACGATCTTCTTTGCCTAGCATTTAAAGTTGGCTAATCAAGCAAATAGTTCAGACCATTGTGGTCTATCCTCATCTCAAACCTTTTACCCATGAGATAGTGTCTCCATTTCCTCAAGGCATGTACTATGGCTTCCAACTCCAAATCATGAGTGGCATAGTATCTTTCATGCTCCTTCATCTTCCTTGATTCATAACATATAAAAAACCCATTTTGGTTGAGGACTCCACCAAGTCCCTGTTTACGTGCATATGTGCATACAATGAAGTCTTTATTTGGGTCTGGTATCCTTAATATTGGATCACTTGTTAATAATTTTTTCAAGTGTTGGAAATTCTTTTCACAATCCAATGTTCATTGAAACTTCACACCCTTTCTTTGCAAGGAAGTGATTGGGTGTGAAATCTTTGAAAATCCTTCTATAAATCTCCTATAGTATCATGCAAGGCCCATGAATGATCTCACCTCTGTAACATTCTTTGGCACTACCCATTCTTTAATGGATTCTATCTTATCGGGATCCACTGATATCCCATCCATTGAAATGATATGACCCAAATAGTGAATTTGTTTCTAATAAAATGAACACTTGCTCAATTTGGAATAAAATTGATGCTCCCTTAATACTTGAAAAAACATCCTCAAATGATGTTCACGCTCTTCCTATGACTTGGAATATAGGAGAATGTCATCCAAAAAGACAATGACAAACTTGTCTAAATATTCTCGGAAAACGCCATTCATTAAGAACATGAAAACAATGGGTGTATTTGACAACCCAAATGGCACCACTGTGAACTCATAATGACCATACCTTGTCCTGAAAGTGGTATTTATGATATATTCCTCTTTAATCCTTACCTGATGGT
>SNQJ01S0046171.1:8940-30524 GCA_010110895.2 Picea sitchensis | reverse complement strand
ATGGGAGATCTAAACGTGGAAAGGTCCTTTTGGGTTTTTATAGCTACATTCATTTGTTGTTGAGCACCATCAGAAATAATCCCACATGATTGTCTCGAGAACAATTCCAGAGAGATATGTTCAACGATCTCAATCCAACCTACGACCTCGTCATCAATCCCAACTATTTTAGTCCAGTGGGCACCCTCCATGAATTTTTCATTGATAGAACCCACACCTTTCACGATCTGCTCCTTGATTCATTTCCATCTCTATGTTTTTCTCTCAAACCCTTCATCTACTCGTGCGTGCTTTCCACAAGAACAATCTGACTCCACAGTATCTATCCATCCTCCTAAAATCTATGGCCATCTCTAGTATCCATCACATGATTTTAAAAGTGGATTCTCTCCAAACCAAACGTGGATTGATCTTAGGGGCAACAACGTAAGTTTCAATGGAAGAACATTCAAAAAAATTCCAACATCATACCAATTTGCACAAAACAAAATAAATAAATTGGAATATTTTATTGAGGACAAACTTTGCCATTTAATTTTTAAGTGGGGGACATATTACTGTGTATTTATTGAGAAGGATCAATTTTAAATCATATTGTAAAGAGGGCACTTTTGTAAACTCAAAGTAATTTTTTTTTTTACTTTGAAGGGGGGCTGGAATGTCAATTATATTGCAGAGTGAGAGTGGGATTGTTTGTTATGTTTTCAAGGCACAATTGATTGTTTTATAATTTGAAGTAAATTTTTTACTTCAAAGAGGGTTGAAGCCATGATGTGTAAGGGAGATTGCTAAATTTTAATTATGTAAAAGGGGCTTGAAGATTTGATGAGAGTTTGGTGAAGAATTTTTGTCACAAGCTTATCAAGCTAATTGTATTTGGGCTTTGTCATGAGAAGGATACTCATAATAAAATTCAAGTTTTTATTTTTTTATTTTTTTGTGTCCTAGATCTATTCGAAATTGAATAAGGGGATCTTAGGAACACCTTGCATTGTATGCGATGGTGAAAGATTTCTTGAATGTTTTCATAGTGTTTTGTGTCTAGTTTTTGACACTACGCTTATAATTTATTATACAACTATACACATATGAAATCCATAACAAGTTAATGTAAGAACATAATTAAAGCCAATGAAGCACATACATTGAAGCACAAGGAATCACGTAGCAACAAATATATCAAATTAACAATCATATCAACATTGCACACGTCAAGATCATAATCAAGGTCTCAAAGCATCGACAAATGAATACTAATTTGAAGATCAATTCAACTTCAGAACAAACGATTCTACATCAAGCAATAGACGAATCAAGTTAATGAAGCATTCAAAATTAAAGATCATTTGCTACTTGCAATAGTTTATTTGTAAGAGTGAAATCAAATTCAAATTGAAGTTGAATTGTAATTTTTGGGTGCATTCTCGGTTGAACCCCACACCCACAACTTTATTGTGTCATTATATTCCCGAGTCTATAGGTTCAGTGGTTAAAATTCAAATCATTGTAAACATCAAAGTTTGGGTGCATTTTCGATAGTATCCGACACCCACACCTTGTTATAAGCAAGTGAGAATAAGCGAATTAAAGAATACAAGCAAGTGACTTCCTAGAGACAAATTCAAGTGAATAACTGCAAGCGAGCATGAAGAGAAAGTGAACGTGAAATTAAAGCAAATTCAAGCGAGCAATTCAAGTGAGCGAGTTGCAAGTAAGCCTTCCTTTGTCAAGTAAAATTGTAATTAGGATCTACCTGCACAAGGAGACCTCATTTAGTGTTTTTGAAATAGCTCGAAATCTAGAATTATTAGAGTTACTGAACACTCTAATAAACACGTTACTGAACACTCTAATAAACACCACTGAAGACAAAACGGTGATATTGAAAAAAACAACTCTTCAATCAATACTATTTTTTTTGCAAGTAACTCAATCTAAAGTTAGACTTCTTCAAGCACAATCCCAGCTATTGGATGATGAGTTGATAGATCTAAAAAATCAACAACCGATGAAGTATTCTGAACTAGTTTTTGTTCAGAACAACCCTCTCTATGATGATGATGATGATGTTTTTGATCAACAGTGAGTGAAGGAGCAACTCAGTAAGACAACTCCAGATGCAGACAAAGATGAATCTATTCATGAACCTACTTTTCAAGAGTTTTCTTTTGATTTTAGTGAAGAGAACCTTTCAATGATACAACGATATGCATTAAATCATCTTCCACATATTTCAAAGAAACAGGTTCAAAATACTCTTTCCAAGCCCATCATCAAACCTTGGGAAGAAATCTGCTACAATAAGAATAGAACATGACTTGGATATGACAAGGAAGTTACCTTTCATATTCTTGATTATTCCAAACCAATCTAGTTCCACAGTTATGGATTTCGTCAAGAAGATTCACTTTCACTTGTTCCAATTCTGCATCATAATGCAAAGTTACAACATTGCAATCGAGTTGGTCACAAGGAGAATCAGTGTTTTGATCTCCATCTTTTCCAATATTGTGGAAAGCATAACCATTCTTCAGAAAAATGTTCAACATTGAAGAAACCTAAAATATTGAATATTCACTATGAGTGGATTGATCCTTGGCAGTGGTCATCAACAACCAAACGATTATATAAGTCTTACCAAAGAATTCAATATCGAGTAAAGACCAATCTTGTAGAACATAACATTTTTGTACCTCACATAAGTTGTCCCCTTATGGCGTAGCTTTCGAGCATGGCCCTCACAAGATGAGATAACATGTGGTTGTTTCCACATGCCCACTTTGTGTTGTACTCAAATGGAACAAGTATGGTACTCTCTTGAGCATATAAGGAAGGAGTACAATGATGAAACTCTCATGCACCTTAAGGGGGGGAGTTGAAAATTCCAGTGATGATGGTTCATGAAACCACTTGTGGTCTGTCCTTTCAGCTGACAAAGGGGGGAATTGATGATGGAATTGGTTGTCAGACTAAAAGTTTTGACAACAAGTATGCCAGGTGGGCATATAATTTTACAAATGGGAAATTGCGGTCTATAGATGACAGACTTTAACAGAATTATGGTTCAATAAATTTAAGTTGAATCATACATAATTGGGATGTTGATTTTGATTTTGAGAGTAATGATGTGGACGTTTGGTTCACATAGATGGTCATTCGACCTAGCATAGGATAAGAGGATCCTTCTGCATTGCATCTTGGCATTTGATTGAGTTGCCAGGCATCTTCAGGGATGTGTCAGACTAGAAGTTGATTCACTTCTCTTAGTTCACTCTCATCATATTGGAGTTTACATTAAGTGAACAAATTGCATGCATCTTGGATCACATGATTACATAGTGAGATTTTCCAGAGATGACAGACTTTGGCAAGATTATGGTTCAATGGCTTGCAATTGAATCATACACATTATACATTGGGATGTTGTTGGACACCTAAAAGTGTCAAAATTGGTTAGTGGTCATCCAAAAACCATCAGATACATGGTATCAATTGGTCAGTGGTTATCCCAAACCAAAAATTCAGAGAGCACTTTCAGTGATACACTGATAGTAGAGTGGTGATACTACATGTTCACCAATTAGCAAAAGACAATAGATTCTTCTAGCTCAAATACTTGGAAAAATGATCGAATTGACAAGTAAGCAGGAAATGTTCATATATTACAGATGTTCACTTCCATATTTCAACTCTTTTCCAATTCATTTCAGATGAACCATTCAACATCCAGATTGACGGTTTTTTCAGGTAGTTCTTCATTGAGGCTCAACACGAGAGTTTCAGTATGAAGACTTGGAATTGATACCATTTTATGCTTTATTGTTGGTATTATTGATCAGACTTGTGATTGAGGACGGGATTGTTAGCCTGTGACTTACCTTAACCAATCACTAAGTCTAAATTGCCACCTATATTTGTATTATTCATTTAGGATATTGGTAATATATCCTCAAGTGATGACTAATGAGTTAGTTAATATTTCCTAACCTAATCATCATGCATTATTTTAGGATCTAGAGAAAATCTCTCTATGAGGTGGCATCACCCATTGTACTATAAGTATGTGCCATTGGTATGAATAAAAAACGTGTTGGCTATTGAGCCTTTTTCCACCATCTTGTTGTTCGTGTTTATATTTTATCACACCAAGCATTAATCTCATCATGCATATTTCATGTACATGCATTCTATCTTTATTGTATGCATCATGCATCCATTCTATCATGCACTCCAATGAATATTTGTTTCAACTTTAGTTATTTATTTTGTTGTTGTAGATGGATTTCCTTGAATTCCTGTAGAACCTTGTTGCCTTTTGCACTGTCGTTTTGATCAATTGTGCAACGCTGGACTTTATTCTAAACCTTCCATCCAAGCCCCACTTGGCTATCCTACATTTCCAACCACTAGATCCACTAGTGTTGCCATCTCACAATGGATTCTTTTATGCAGAAAATCTTGTCCCAACATTTTGGCTAAATTATCAATATCCACAGTGTTGTGACAAGCACTAATCTAGCTAAATATTAACACACCAATTTAATTAACCACTCCCCATTTCCTTGACCAAACCGGTCTTGAAATACCATTATCATTGATTGGAATTTCAACATTCTAAAATATTATTTTATGACATCTTTCTAATACTCCTTTCCATCCATGGATTTGAAATTTTTTAAATATCTCTCTTCACTTCATTGAGTGATTCATTGTGAAGCATTGCTTGGCCATTCAAGACTACTTTGCTCCAATTGGAGTGCTACATTCCTCCATTCTCACATGTACCTTGCTTTTGTTGTGCACTATGATAATAGATACAACTTTATTGCTTTGGGAGAGTTAGATAAAATTTCTAGATAATATATACCAATCCCTCTTCTTGCATTCTTATACCTGCACATGATATATTTTTTCTTATACTTGAAAATGAGTCTTGGTCATTGATCTTCTCATCCTTTCAAACAACCAAAACCTTATGAATTTTTAAATTTATTAAAGTGAATCTGGGTTGTTGATCGCAAGAACAAACACAATCTTTACCATCGATTCATCAAACTTCCTGCAACTCTATAGTGACCATTAAAACATGAAATCTGACCTTCCAAGTCAAATTTAACTCTGCAACTGTGCATATCGATGCCCCATGTTGAAACATTTAGTTTTTATAATATTTAGACTTAAATAGGTTTATTCTTGTTAAATAAAGACAAGCGCGCACTTGGATATGACCATTGATGAGTTCTTCCGTTTGATACAACGATCCTAAGTTATCGAAAGTTATGGAGCCACTCACTAGTTAAAGGGTCAAATCGTTAAAAATGGTCTTCAAAATATCGGGTTTCGGGGTTTCACAGACCTAACAGTCCAACATATAAAGAGTCTCAATGTCCCGACATGCGAAATCACAAAACGTCGATAAGTTTTAAGCCATTTTAATTAAGGTGGTAAAATCAATTAGTACTAACTAATCACATCACGACTTCACGATTCGGGGATCCTGCCTCGAGTGACCACCAAAGTCTCGATATACGAAATTGCAAAACTAGATTAAAATTAAATAGGGTTAATTAAACGATTAATAATGATTAACGATAATTAAATCATATTGCAGTTTCACGTTTCGGGAATCCTTTCTTGAACAACAACTTGAAATCCCGATACCCGAAGTCGCAAAACCCTTAACTAATCACGATTGATTAAACGGTTAAACTCGATTAATATTAATTGATCAACTCGCGATCTCACGATTCAGGGATCATAACTTGAAACGAAATAAGATCGCCTGGGACTCCAAACCCCAAAATGGATTAAGGATTAAGAACAATTAATTAACAGGATAAAACTTGATTTATTAACACCTTAAACAGTCTTAATTCCTGTAAAATTTACGTTGGTTTGAAATGCGGGTAAATTCAAATGATCTCTACGCTTTTCCCAGATCACGAAATATCGACCATTAATGACATTAATAGCTGATTTAGGGAAATGATTTCAAATAAGATCATGCTTTATCGCCCAAATATTTTGAATAAAGGAATTAAACGCGTTGTCAGAAAGGGTCTACGTAGATCAATATGCTTAAGGAAAAGAAGATTTTTCATTTTCTGAATTACATTCTCGTTTTCACAGAGCTTGCTTAACGGGATACTCAACCCTGTGCATTTTCTGTGACAAATAATAGGTTTGTTTTTTAGGACTGCTACCATGCCACCATGAAAAGAAGCTAAAGCGACTAGTGAGGGTTCAGGCTAGAGTTCTGAGGTTATCTTTGATACCTCACCCAAAAGTATAAACACAGTTAAAACCTGGACGAAAGTATTCAACATCCTATAGTACGAGTGAGTAAACTGCCCTGATGATTCAAGAAACAATGAAAATGAAGTATTATCTATCAAATACAAGACTATTTCTCAGGCAAAGATGCATAAGGTAGCAACAAGGCTGAGTCTTTTACCCTACAATGACATGATTAAATGGGCACTAGATCATGTGGATGTCCCAACTAGAACTATTTTCAATTCTCAGAAGGTGGTTGTTGGGTCATTTCAGCCGAAACACATACAGGTGATGTATAAGTTGTCTCCAACATCAAACTTCACTTACAATACCATTTTTCTAGAGAAATTCAGCAAGAAGGAGTGTGATCAATATGGGAAAAATCTTTCGGATTTGAATAAGGACTGGTGCTCACGCCCCAAAAAGTTCAGAGTTGATTGTCACGACATATACTCAATCCCATTATTGCAACCACATTTCATGTATATAGACATGATGATGTGCAGACTTTATGGAAAACAGAACACAACCCATTTCTTTCTACCATGGGTACCCATTATACACACAATGGCGGAAGGTTATTCTTTCGACTGGGCCAATATATTGTCGGACAGTCTGGCCAGTGAAATTACATAATATCAGGAAAAGAAAGACAAGGGGCAATCAACTTCATTTTTTATGTCAACTTATATTATGGATGCCATCTGTTTCATGATGCTTTTCCAGCTAATGGGTTGGAGATGGACTCCGGATAACGCATAATCAATTCATATTTATCATTCAAAACTCTGGGAAGACAAGGCGAAAGATTTATTTTATGAAATCTGTAATTGGGTAGCGGTGCAGATGCACATTGCTATTTTTGGTCACCCACCTCCTAGAATTTCAGATACAGTTGTGGCTAACCTGGATAAAGTAGTAGACTGGTATATCGAGGAGAACTTCTCTTACATTAGAGTGTTTGGTTGATCAGTTCCCCCATATGCTTTACCACATTTTTTACCCGACCGACTGGTGTGCCGCAAGGTTGCATGGAAAACTATACTCGACGGGATTAGCAAAGAACTCAAAGCCATGCAGAAAAAGGTATGGCCATATTTTCCCTTACATATTGGTGTATTTTCTTTGTTGGATTTCGGCCACTCCAGAGTGGAAGCTATGACATTAGAAGAAATAAAGCTGGTTAATATTGAATTTAAGAAGCATGACCCGCATAAGGTTGTGGGTAACCATATGGCCAATTGCAATCTCAAAAAGTATGAACATGAAGAATCCCCTCAGGCCGAAGTGTTCTGAGGGGTGAGATCTTACCAAGAAGTTATGATCCGAGTTTGAGCCTTATCACCTGATAAAATGGTTGATTTTTACAACTTCCAAAAACATCGAAGGAGTAGTCTTTCGAAAGTATTACAAGGGGAAAAACCAATGTCTCCTGCTACACAACAAACAAAGACCCAGAATCCAAAAGTCGGAAGCTCTAGCAAACAAGAAGCCCCAGAAAACTCATAAAAGTTTGAGATCTCGACTCAGAAAAAGGATATCCCAACGATAGAGGTATCTGATGAGCAGTCCAAAGATCAACCAGAGACATTAACAAAGAAATGAGAAGATAGGCCACCGTCTTCACCAGATAAATCAACTACAGATGAAACCAGAAGATAGTTATCCACAACAATTGACAACCCCATTCAGAGTGTCACGTCATTATAGTCCACTAGAGGAAACCCCAATACAGAGGTAATACTCTTAGGAGATCTCATGCCCATCTCTATTGAAGAGATACCTCCCTCTGATTTATTTTTCAGTAAGAAAAGGAAAGCTATGGTGAATAAAGAAATGCACCAGAAAGAGGGTGCAATGGTAAAAAAACACAGAGTATTGTTGGATGGACAAATTTTGGAAGATGAAGATTTTGCTACAGAGGTAATCGACTCTTTGGGAGATTTTGCAACAGCTAACCTATTCTCAGTCAATAACCTAAAAGGACTGGAATAGGCTAGAGCTAGTGATAAACAAGAAATCAAAATGCTCAAGTCCAGTCTTGACGAGATGCATAAGAATATGCAAGTGAGTGAAAGACAGACTATCCAACAAGATGAGTTGATAAAACAATTGCAAGACAAGGCCAGACCCACTCAAAAAATGGTGGTGGATATAGCGTTGTTTCAAGCTCAAGTGTTGGAGGTGCTAAAGAAACTGGAAATAGCTCAACAAAGCCTGCTCTCTAAAGTAAAAATTGTCCAAAATCATTCTCAGGTGATGGATGAAGCATTAAGTAATATTGTTTTAAGAGAGAGAGAGGCTATCGTTGCCCGAACTACCTTCCAAGAAGCGGTTATATCATCAGCAAAAGAAGGAAGAGCTATGGCATCTGGGTTGTCTATTTTAGAGCAAACCAGAGGTGATATTATACTAAAGACTTGGGAGTCAAACATAACCGAAGGTAGGAAAATGGGTAAGGAATTTAAAGAATCTTGCGAAGAAGTTTTTTGTTCACTTAACAAAGAATTATTAGGCTTCGATAAAGAAGATAGTTCTAGAACATTGAGTCAGATTAATATAGCCAAACATCATCTTGACATTAAAACAAATATGGAAGAAGCACAAGCTGAAATATCCCAGATAAAACAAGTTGATATTGCTCAAATAGATAGATAGCTAGTGAATCCTAATCTACAACTGCAGTCTATTATTTCAGAGGATAGACAGATAGAAGAGAGATTGCCTCACCTGGAAAAGAAATTATACATTTTTGAGGCTAATAACTTAACAGGGTCTTCCGGGTTGGTAGTCGAATTTGTGTGCAGGTGAATCAAATGTATTGAGTAGGGAAAAGGTAGTAGCTCTGGAAACAAATGAATACAATATGTGTACATTATCTATTTTGGAGCAAGAATACAGGAAAGGAAAACATTCATGCCAACATAATGAGAAGATCAAGAAGATTGCAAATGAAGCGTTTCAGTTTCCATATTTTGTAATTTTAATTATTCTGGAGATAGAGGAATTCCAACTGTTTGAGGTTGAGAACTTTTGTATAAATACATATTTGAAAGAATGAGCAAGGGATGTTTCTTTCCGGTTGTAATTGAGAAAACTCTCCTCATTGAGGATTAATACAAGTACAGACTAGAGATTCCACATTTCGTCTAGTTTGAGTTATCTGTTATTCTGTCTTTTCACATTCCAGCATCCTTTATATACTTCTTTGATGAATGCCTAATCACAATTTAGTAAAAAATCTACTGTGGTTATATTTCATTCAGTTATCTGATAACAAACAGATTTTCCCTTGTATTGGCAATTAGCAAATACAAGACCTGTGAGTTAATTAGATTACTATATTTTATGCTTCATTAAAGTTTACATTATCCATTTTCTTCTTCTGTAACGAAGTAAGATTCTTTTGTATTTGATTCCTTTCTTTTTCTAACAACTTTATATTTTTCTCTCATTACATCCTATATTTTCAAATTTAACTCAGACATGAAAAACGACCTCTGAGTTGTTATACTATTAATTCATTTTAAGGAATTTTTCTCACATAATTGAGATAGAAAAATAAAACTTTTAAACTTTCCTTATTTCCTGATGCCTGACATTGTGCTTTGAGCCTTAAGTACAAAATCAGGAACAACATATTTTTGGCACCGCTGCCGGGGACAGAGAAACAAAGTGATTTTTCCCTGGGAGAACGACATTGGTAAGTTTCTCTCTTTGATAGTGAACAAAGATTGAATACATTATAAGGTTTAATTTTTTATTTTTCACTTGGCGACTCCACAATTAATAAACTAGAATTTGGTCGAAGGAATACCAGACAAAACCTTGATGATAGGCAGACCACGCTTGTTTTCGACCCTGAATTTTTTTTAAAACCAAGGGGATACCTTAAGCAAACCACTGCATCCACAAGTAAAGTTTACCAACCTAAACCCACACAGTCTAATGCTAAGGTTCCACTTGAACCGTTAACTCCGCAAGAATTTTCCACCCAAATCCTTTTCGGAGAAATGTTGGCTGATAGAATTGAAGCCGAAATCATAAGCCCCAAATTGGTTTGATCCGAGATAAAGGCCAAAACCGATTCAACTACCCATTTTGCTAATAAAGTTAAAGGGATCATCTCTATACCTGCTTCGATCGATATTCCATCAGTTCCTGAAGTAAAGAGTCCAATTTCTCGAAGTATTGAAGAATATATCTTACACTCTGATTCGACTTTCGCAGGTTCTCCCATTTATATATCCTGCAAGTTTGAAGAACCTAGTCCTCGTCTCTCGTTTCCCTACTTTCCAGTTTTTCTGTCTCCTGACGGTCAGTTCCCGGAACTTCTTTCATGTCATCCCGAAGTAATCAAAAGGTCACTACACATCTTTGAAAACCCCCTTTACAATCTCCAAGTCTCATCCCCTAGATTACCAATGGCTGCGGCCGATGGAGGTGCTGCCAGTGGAGGTGGTGTCGGAGGTGGCAGAGGTGGAGGAGGACATGGTGCAAGAGGAGGAGGAGGTGGTGAAGGACCAACCCCACCTCCTAGGATATTCGCTAAAGTAGCTGCTAGATATGCTCCTTTGGTCCTCCCAGTTCCCCTCCACGACTTACCTGAAAACTATATGAAAAATATGCCAAAGTTCATAGGAGAGGGAGACCTAATTGCGATTGAACATATAAATTTCTTTGATCAGTTCGTCGATATCCTTTGCCTCGAGCATGAAGACATCTATTCAAGGCTATTAGTACAAACTTTCGAAGGGCAGGTGAGAACCTGGTTCCGAGGACTGCCGACAGGTTCAATAGGATCATATGACGAGTTAGAAAGTGCCTTTCTCAGACAATGGGGAGAGACAAAAGATCACCTTTATTATTTAACCAAATTTGGAGCTTTAAGAAAAAAAAATCAGAAACAGTTCTTGAATTCACACAAAGATTTAATAAATTATATAACAAGATCCCAACGGAGGTTAAACCTTCCCAACCTGCAACAAAAGAAACTTTCATCGGGGTTTTGAGCCCGATTTTTCTCTATTATTGAGAGAAAGGAGAGTTGTTGACCTTACTAGAATGCAAGACAATGCTGTAGAGATTGAGTCAAATATGATGGCATTGGGAAAGTTAAAAACTAAAGTCAAAATGAGAAATAAAGAGATTAGACGATTTAGAGAACAAGCAAGACCCTCTGGATCTGGGAGGTCCTCGAAAGATAAGATGGATGATATGGAAAAAATAATTAAAGAATTATCAAACAAAATTTCAAAGATGGAATTGGATCAATCTAAAGCAGATCAGTTCGCTAGAAAATATTCCAAGAGAAACCCTAACTCCCAAATACAACAAAGACTAATTAAAAATGAAGATCAAAAGATTCAGACTCCCTTTAAAAACAAAAAATTTATTGGAGGAGATGACATACAAGATTTTGAGGAGTTAGAGGAAGATATGAATAATCTTGATGATGACTGTCAACAACCTCATTTGAAGAGACAAGATTATGAAAGGTATTTAAACGTAGAACACTGGTCTAATAACGATGATAACGTAAATATCACAGAATATTCTGCTTATCAAGGAATTGTCGATAATATAATGTCCGAGCTCCAATAGAAGTATAATTTGAGGCCCAGAAATAGAAATATGATAACTGCCCAACCGAAGAAAATATTGTTGAGAGGGGAAGTAGACGAGGCAGCTCCCAAAGATGCTAGAAGACAGGCCGTTAAAACAAAGGCCACTGACATGCTGTCTGCCATGACAAAAACAACAGAGACACCAGCTATTAACACAAGAACAACAGAGATTACTACGACTAAAAAACAGACTATCAAAGCAAAAGACACTGAATCATAGACTCTCAAAACAAAAATAGCTGAAACACAGACTACAGAAGCAAAAAAAGATGAAACAAAAGCGACACATACCAATAAATCATAAAGAAAGGAGATAGAGATCCAAACCAAAGAAACCGATAAAACAACGAGAAATTTCATTCTAGAAAACAAGATTAATAAGATCAAGATTCCTGGAGCCTCCCACAATGTGGTGCCCAAAGATATTATGGATATATTTGGTCTCGAAATTACCAGACCATACGAAGATATTTATTCTTTCGATTCGAGAAAAGTTAAATGTTTGGGTATGATTAAAGATTTAGTGGTCAATCTTGCACAGATCCTTGTAAAAAGTGTTTTAATGGATGTGGTTGTTGATGATATCCCTCTGAAGTATGGTATGTTGTTATCTAGGTCTTGGGGCACTAAGCTTGGAGGATCCCTTCAACTCGACATGACATACGCTACAATCCCGATCTTTGGCAGACAGTTCACCCACCTGTACAGAGAAACAAGACTGGCATATATAGTAAGTGATCCGTTGAACCCGAATAATTATCCCGCGTATGTCGCAGATCAGGATTTAGGAAACTATATACTATCGATCGATGATTATTTAGAAGAATGTATAGAAGAAAATTATACAGAAAAATAAAAAATACAAAAAACAAATGAAAATGTAAATAAGATTGGAGTTTGGAAAATGCATTTCGATGGTGCTTTGTCATGTGGAGCAGGAGATGGAGTGTTGTTTATGGCACCTGGAGATGAGTTTATTATTCCTTTCTCTTACATATTATAGTGGGATATCAATTACACCAATAATGTATGTGAATATGAAGCCTTGGTCTTGGGATTAGAAGCTGTCAGGAAGCTGAAAATTGAAAACATGATAGTTTATGGTGATGCAGAATTGATCGTAAAATAGATAAAGCAACAATACCAGGCCAAAAACCCAAGGTTGAGATCCTACAGAAATTGTGCCTGGGATATGATTGAGATTTTTTTTGTCATCGTTTAATATCCACCACATTCCTAGAGTTGAAAATCAACAGGCAGATTCCTTGGCCAAATCCGCTGCAACGTTTGTACCTCGTACTATCCTCAAACTAAAATATCATATAGAAATGAGGCTCAAACCATCAATACCAAACAATATACAACATTGGCAGGTATTCGTAGATGATGAGCAAATCAAACAATTCTTAGAAATGGTGGATGAATTTGCTGAAACCCATATTGATCAGGAAAATCAGAATGATCCTGCTTGGATTATGCAGGAAGGTGAAGATCCTCAAGAGTTTCGAAATAAGATCACAAATAATTGCATGCTTGTACTAAAAAATAATCAGATCCCTAAGGGTCTGATCCCTCTGGAGAGATTGCTCAATCATGACGACATTCCGTTAAAGTCTACTTTACAGCCTCATCCTGAAGAGGTTGAAGACTATGATATAGGCACCAAGGAAACTTCTAAGATGGTAAAAATATCCAAATACCTTCCTCCTGAAGTAAAAATAAAATATGCCAAATTTCTCAAGTAGTACAAGGACGTTTTTTCCTGGTCCTATGATGAATTAAGAACTTATGATACCACTGTAATTGAACACAACATTCCTCTGAAGCAGGGTGTTAAACCGTTCAGGAAAAAGCTCAGACAAATAAATCCCATACTCCTGCCTGTAATAGAAAAGGAGGTAAAGAAGCTCCTAGACGCTAAAATCATTGTTCCACTCAGATACTCCGAGTGGGTAGACAATCTAGTACCGGTAAGAAAGAAGAACGACAAAATTAGGCTGTGCGTATATTTTAGAAATTTAAACAGGTCCTCCCTCAAAGATAATTATCCATTACCTAAAATGGATCTTGTATTGGAAAAAATGGTCGGGGAAAAAAGAATGTCCATGACTGATGGCTTTTCGGTCTATAATCAAATTGCGGTCCACGAGGATGATAACGAAAAAACCGCGTTCACCACCCCATGGGGTACCTTTATGTATGACAAAATTCCATTTGGTTTGATGAACGCAGGTGCCACTTTCCAATGAGCTATGGACATCGCCTTTGTTGGCGAAATAGATAAGTTTGTTGTCATTTATCTTGATGATCTAACTGTATTTTCTAAATCTTATGCAGAACACCTGGTACACCTCAAACAAATGTTTGAGAAATGTTGCAAATTCGGTTTGTCTTTAAACCCCAAGAAATCTCACTTTGCAATGCAGGAAGGTAAACTCTTGGGCCATATAGTATCTCGGGATGGAATTAAAATCGACACAAAAAGGGTTGAAGCTATATATACTATCAATATTCATAGAAATAGAAAAGAGATTCAGTCATTTTTAGGAAAAAATAATTCTCTAAGAAGATTTATCCCAAACTTCGTTGAAATCGTGAAATTGATTACATATATGCTTAAGAAGGACAATGAGGTTAAATGGACGATCGAAGCCAAAGCGTCATTTGAGCGCATCAAGAAGGTCATAGGTGAAGCACCAGTGTTCGCAAGCCCAGATTATCTAAAATAATTCCTAATTTTCTCATTCGCATCCGAACACACAATCGCTGTAGTACTCCTACAGAATAACGAAGAAGGGTTCGAACAACCAATAACATTCTTTAGTAAAAGCCTTAGAGATGTAGAGTTGAGATACAATATAATGAAAAAGTAGGCCTATGCAATGGTGAAGGCCCTAAAGGCTTTCAGGACCTATGTACTACATTCTAAAATAATTGCATATGTACCCACCAGTTCTGTTAAAGATATACTGGTTCAACCCAATAGTGATGGAAGGAGGGGGCGATGGCTTGCTAAAATTCAAGAATTTGATCTGGAGGTGAAACCAACAAAGCTCGTCAAAGGACAGGGTTTGGCTAAGTTACTAGCCGAATCTAATTTCAGAGCCCTCAGAATAAACAACCTGCAAGAGTGCGAAGGATTTCTGGACATAGACGAATTCGACAATCAAATACCCACAACTCAAATCGAGGAGAAGTTCTCTTCTTCAGCTTGGTATAAAGATATAGTCTCTTACCTTATGACTCTGCAGTGCCCAGGCAGTATAACTCCTTCTAAATCTAGAACGTTAAAGTTGCACGCAGTAAAATATTGTATCATGGATAGCCAATTATATTGGAAGGATCCTCTAGGATTTTTACTGAGCTGTTTGGTAGAATCCGAAACATAGAGAGTGATAAATGAATTTCACAAAGGAGTGTGTGGAGGCCATCACGCATGGAGAGAAACGTCCTATAAAATCCTGAGAGCGGGATATTATTGGCCTAGATTATTTGCTGATGTGATTTCCAAAGTTAGGGCATGTAATCCCTGCCAAATGTTTTCAGGCAAGCAAAAACTTTCCGCATTACCTTTGGTCCTAGTCAAAACAAAAGCCTCGTTTCAAAAATGGGGGATGGATTTTATCGGTGAAATCAATACACACTCTAGCGCGCAACACAAGTGGATCCTGACTGCTACGAATTATTTCACCAAATGGGTAGAGGCCATTCCGACCAGAAATGATACATATTCAGTAGTGATAAAATTTTTGGAGGAAAACATTTTATCCAGATTTGGCTACCCTTAGAATATAGTTACAGATAATGCCCAGACATTTGAATCTATGACGATGGTCAGTTTTTCCCAAAATTACAATATTGTACTGGGCCATTCCACAACATACTATCCTCAAGGAAATGGATTAGTTGAATCATCAAATAAAAGCTTGATCACCATAATTAATAAAGTGTTGAACGAAAATAAGAAAGCTTGGTATGTGCATTTGAAATATGCTTTGTGGGCGAATCAGATAGGCACCAAGAAATCAATCGGGACATCCCCTTTTCAAATGGTGTATGATATTGACATGGTACTACCCATAAACATGGCTATTCCTATAATGAAACTCTGGAAAGATGAAAAGGAAGAGCTAAATCATGTCACCAGAAGAATAAATCCACTGATTGAAGTCTAGCAAAATAGGGCTGAAGTAGATGAAAAAATGTAGAAGTATCAGGATAACATGAAAACCCTGTTTGACCAAAAAGATAAATATAGGGAATTCCTCCCGGGTGACCTGGTTTTGAGGTGGGATGCTAGAAAGGAAGACTCAGGAAAGCATGACGAATTCGACCATATCTGGTGTGGAACTTTCAAAGTCATAGCTTCTGAAGGGAAGAGTTCATTTTTGTTATAAAATATGGATGGTAAAATCCTCAACGCTCATATCAACAGGTGTTACCTAAAGAATTTTATGCAATAATCGGTTTCCCAACCCTCACTGTACATATCAGTTTATTTTCTTTGTTTTGATTCACAATTTTTCATTTTTTCGGTAAGTTTTTACTTTCACTGTAAATAAAACTAGGTTAGTTGATTTCATAAAAACAAAAAATATAAAAACAAGTAACATACAGAGTTTGGTTTGTGCAAGTTCCTGGCATATTTCATATCACTGTCATGCAGGATACTTGCTGATAGCCGAGAGATCAGAGACATTAGAAACCGACCTTCATGTATCAGAACATTGGCTCTCGCTCGAAACACGTGACAAATAAATAATTTACTTGGGTGAAAAATAAGAGTGAATCTAAGGTATGCGCTTCTGCCCTGTTTACATTTCCAAAGAAATATCATTTAGTATGACAGAGGTCTCATATGTAGAAATATTATCACCTAATCTATAACCAGGGGAATGGAAATTATGCTTTAAGTTGTCAAGAGTTTTCTCTGGATAAAATAAAAATCCAAATAAAACTTGAAATAAAAAGTAAGCAATAAGAAGACCTTAAAGAAAAAGTCTCAAGAATCAAGTATAAAATTTGCACGGGAGTAACCATACTTATAACAGAACATTTGAAACCTTCAATCTTTTCCCCCGCTCATTTTCAAGGTTGTATTTTCATGTGATTCTTGATATCATCCCATGGTCTTCACAGAGGAAAAAGGGTCTCACCTTAACTTTGAAAACTCATAAATGAATTTTCAAAATGAGAATAGGTAAAAAATTCTTATAATTCCTCTAACTTCAACTAAACAAAAAAGTATGTCTAGGCTAATCCTAACTATATTATCCCTTCTAACAGGTTTAAATTGATTTGTTTCGCTCAAGAAAAGTCCCTGGAAAATAAAAACTCCCCATGAGAATTTCCTTGTAGGCGAAGGTGTTTTGAAGGTCAAAGGAGGATTAGTCCAGAGTAATCAAAGTGAATTAACAAGCCTATATTGTCAAATTATAAATATATATCATCCCTGGTATATTATATACAAATTGATTTCCCCCACTTCATGTTTTAAAAATATAAGATAGATGGTGAAAGGAAATTCATAAAATAATTGCCCCCATCTGGTCCAATAGAGACGATGAAAGGAAATTCATTAAATGATTTTCCCTCATCTCAACATTTAAATGAAAAATTACTAATTGAAGTGGTGAAAGGAAATTCAATGTGGGAAATTAGATAACTTCACTGGGGTACTGAACATGCTCGCTGACAGTGAAGCAATGTCTACAATATTTGCAAGGCTATTATACATGAATTATAATGTTCTCTGTTAACTTGTTCTTTTTCGACTAGATCTACATCCTAAACTAACATGGGAATCCCTAATTAAAAACATTGAAATTAATTTACCTTGATGCAGACAAAATTGAACAAAGCCTGGTAGAATGATTAAGGTTGTTTTGATTATCTTAAGAAAATTTGAAGTCAGTTTTAATAAAAGGAAGCTACTAATAAGCCTAAACTCGAGATCAATGAAAGATTAAGTTTTGAAGGTTTTCAGAGATAAGGATGAAATCCTAAGTCCTTTTGTGTGACCTCTTTCGGAATGTGTTTCACCGAAATGCAATAATGACTCCATTTACACAATAAAGGCACTTGGTCTATTGTTCTTCTAGTCCCACAGGGAGACGAGATCCCTAGATGGAGCCTATGTTGAAACATTATTTTTTCTAATCTTTATACTTAAATAGGTTTAATTCTCATTAAATAAAGACAAACACACACTTGGATATCACCATTGATGAGGTCTTCCGTTTGATACAATGATCCTAAGTTCTTGAAATTTATGGAGCTGCCCACTAGTTAAAGGGTCAAATCGTTAAAAACTGTCTTCAAAATATTGAGTTTCGGGGTTTCACAGACCTAACAGTCCAACATATAAAGAGTCTCAATGTCCCGACATGCGAAATTGTGAAACTTTGATAAGTTTTAAGCCATGTTAATTAAGGCAGTAAAACCGATTAGTACTAACTAATCACATTGCGACTTCGCGATTTGAGGATCCTGCCTCGAGCAATCACCAAAGTCCTGATATACGAAATTGCAAAACTAGCTTAAAATTAAACCGGGTTAATTAAACAATTAATAATGATTAACGATAATTAAATCATATCGCTGTTTCGCATTTCGAGAATCCTGTCTTGAACGACAACTTGAAATCCCGATACCTGAAGTTGCGAAAACCTTAACTAATCATGATTGATTAAAATGTTAAACTCGATTAATATTAATTGATCAACTTGCGATCTCGCGATTCGGGGATCATAACTTGAAAGGAAATAAGATCGCCTCAGACTCCAAACCTCGAAATGGATTAAGGATTAATCACGATTAATTAACAGGATAAAGCTTGATTTATTAACACCTTAAACAGTCTTATCTCCTGTAAAATTTATGTTGGTTTGAAATGCGGGTAAATTCAAATGATCTCTATGCTTTTCCCAGGTCACGAAATATCGACCATTAATGACATTAATAGCTGATTTAGGGAAATTATTTCAAATAAGATCCTGCTTTATCGCCCAAATATTTTGAATAAAGGAATTAAATGCATTGTCAGAAAGGTTCTATGCAGATTTATATGCTTAAGACAAAGAAGATTTTTCATTTTCTGAATTACATTCTCGTTTTCACAGAGATTTCTTAACGAGATACTCAGCCCTGTGCATTTTCTGTGACAAATAGTAGGTTTGTTTTTTAGGACTACTACCATGCCACCACGAAAAGAAGCTAAAGCGACTAGTGAGGGTTCAAGACAGAGTTAAGAGGTTATCTCTGATACCTCACCCAGAAGTATAAACACAGTTAAAACCTGGACAAACGTATTCAACATCCTACCGTACAAGTTGGTAAACTTCCCTGATGATTCAAGCGACAACAAAAAGGAAGACTTATCTATCAAATACAAGACTATTTCTCAGGAAAATATGCATACGGTAACAACACGTCCGAGTCTTTTACCCTAGAATGACATGATTAACTGGGCACTAGATCATATGGATGTCCCAACTATACCTATTTTCAATTCTCAGAAGGTGGTTGTTGGGTCATTTCAGCCGGAACACATACAAGTGATGTATAAGCTGTATCCAACATCAAACTTCACTTACAATACTAGTTTTGTAGAGAATTTCAGCAAGAAGGAGTGTGATCAATATGGGAAAAATATTTCAGATTTCATCAAGGACTAGTGCTCACGCCCCGAAAAGTTCAGAGCTAATTCTCATGAAATATACTCAATCTCATCATTGCAACCACATTTCATGTATATAGCCATGATGATGTGAAGACTTTATGGAAAAGAGAACACAACCCATTTCTTTCTACCATGGGTGCCCATTATACACACAATGGCAGAAGGTTATTCTTTCCACTAGGCCAAGATATTGTCGGACAATCTGGCTAGTGAAATTACAGAATACCAGGCAAAGAAAGCCAAGGGGAAATCAACTTCATTTTTTATGTCAGCTTATATTATGGACACCATCTGTTTCATGACACCATTCCCGCTAATGGGCTGGAGATGGACTCCGGATAATGCATAACCAATTCATATTTATCATTCAAAACTCTGGCAAGACAAGGCGAAATATTTCTTTTATTAAATCTGTAATTGGGTAGCAGTGCTAATGCACATTGCTATTTTTGGTCACCCACCTCCTAGAATTTTAGATACAATTGTGGCTAACCTGGATAAAGTGGCAGACTGGTATATCGAGGAGAACTTCTCTTACATCAGATTGTTCGGTTGTTTAGTTCCCCCATACACTTTACCACAATTTTTACCAGACCGACTGGTGTGCCACGAGGTCACATGACAAACTATACTCGACGGGATTAGCAAAGAACTCAAAGTCGTGCAGAAAAATGTATGGCCATCTTTTCCCTTACATATTGGTGTATTTTCTTTATTGGATTTCAGCCACTCCAGAGTGGAAGCTGCGGCATTAGAAGAAATAAATCTAGTTAATATTGAATTTAAGAAGCACGACCCACAGAAGGTTGTGGGTAACCATATGGCCAGTTGCAATCTCAAAAAGTATGAACATGAAGAATCTCCTCAGGATGAAGTGTTCTGAGGGTTGAGATCTTACCAAGAAGTTTTGAGCCTAGTTTGAGCCTTATTACCTGATAAAATGGTTGATTTTTACTTCCAAAAACATCGAAGGAGTAGTCTTCCGAAAGTATTACAAGGGGAAAACCCAATGTCTCCTGCTACACAAAAAACAAAGACCCAGAATCCAGAAGTCGGAAGCCCTAGCAAACAAGAAGCCCCATAAAACTTAGAAAAGTCTGAGATCTCGACTTAGAAAAAGGATATCCCAGTGATAGAGGTATCTGATGACCAGTCCAAAGATCAACCAGAGACATTAACAAAACAAGGAGAATATAGGCCATTGTCTTCACCAGATAAATCAACTACAGATTAAACCGGAAGACAGTTATCCACAAAAATCGACAACCCCATTCAGAGTGTCATGCCATTACATGCCACTACAGGAAACCCCAATACAGAGGTAATACTCATAGGAGATCTCACGCCCATCTCTATTGAAGAGATACCTCCCTTTGATTTCTTTTTCAGTAAGAAAAGGAAAGTCGTGGTGACGAAATAAATGCACCAGAAAGAGGGTGCAACGGTAAACAAACATAGAGTATTCTTGGATGGACAGAGTTTAGAAGATGAAGATTTTGCTACAGAGGTAGCCGACTCTTTGGGATATTTTGCAACAGCTAACCTATTCTCAATCGATAACCTAAAAGAAAGACTAAAGCATAGAAATCAGATGATAAGTTAGTTGCAAAATCAAATAAGGAATGCATAAAAAAATGTCAGAGAAGAAGTCAATAAAGGAATGGAACAGGCTAGATCTAGTGATAAACAAGAAATCCAAATGCTCAAGTCCAGTCTTGACGAGATGCATAAGAATATGCAAGTGAGCGAAAGACAAACTATCCAACAAGATGAGTTGATAAAACAATTGCAAGACAAGTTCAGTTCCCCTGAGAAAATGGTGGTGGATATTGTTCGACAACACAGGTATTCCAACAGAGGACGAACACCTTTAGTAACCGCTCACATAACCAGATCAACGATCAACACACCGATGTTTTCACGTGGTAAAACCCCTACGGGGAAACATCCACGGCCCCAGCCAAAGCGGCCACTTGGAGTAGTTTATTAATGCAAATAAA
>SNQJ01S0046170.1:100333-122741 GCA_010110895.2 Picea sitchensis | reverse complement strand
GTCTTGTTGATCTTCACATGTTGTTTATCCTTTGACGCAATTTTCCATTTCAAGTTAATTTCATTTATGCAATTTCATTTCAGTTGTGTGTTGTAGCAATTCAATTCCAAGTCGTGTGTTTCAGCTTCTTGCATTAGATTAATGATTCAATTTCAGTTGTAGCTTTACCATTAGATTAGGTTAATTTAGCTTCAATCCTGCATATACTTTGCGTGTGCTTTGTAAGTCTACAAATCTCAGATTGACAAATTAAATAGTTGGGCAAGTACTGCAACTCAATTAATACAACATTAGCTCGGCCCAATGTAACGATTGTCATTCCCTTGTTACGATTGTTGTCCCCTTTGCAGGTGTTACATCTCTGGCAGATGAGGTATTGAAAATGGAAGGTAAGAACCTACGTAGGCAACAAGTAAAATGCTTGTGCCAATACCTACCTTCGGTTGATGCATAGAGGTTATATTTTAGGACATTTTTAGAGCCCAACATTTTGGTGCCGTTGTTGGGGAAGCATGATGGATTGAGGTATCAATTTCTTTTTCATTTCAATTCATGCAAGTGTGATCTACATGTGTTGGTAAGGGGTCATAGAAGATACTTGAGTGGAGACTCCTCATGTTCTCCCTTCCAACTATGTAAGTGTGAATTTCAATTTCTGCAAAGAGTGTTTCAATTTTCGCAAGAGTGATTTCAATTTATGCTAGAGTGTTTAATTTCTGTAAGTGTGATTTACTGTTTCAGCAAGAGCGTTTGATTTCTGCAACTATGAAGAGTAATTGTTTTATGTTTCAGTAAGAGTGCTTTTATTTAAGTTTTTCATTTAGATTTCAGTTTTGGGTGCTGTAAGAATCTCTTTAACAAGATGGCTTAACAATGAGTTTAAGCTTGGAACAACTCACTCAGATCCTAGCAAAAGTCACGATCTCCTCTTCTCTGGAAGAGGAGATCTTGATAGCAGCCGTAAGCTTAATTACTCCTCCAGAGGCGAATGAAGAATCCTGCATATTTAATGAAGAACAATTAGGCAAGAAGGAGGTCGAGGAGGACAATGAGGAGCTGGAGCATGATCCAAGCAAGAAAAATTGCGCCTACAAAAGCCTGATCGAACAATGGTTTCAAGCGAGTACCAGGTTAGATTCATTTAGTTTTTCTTTTTCTTTTTTCAATTTACAGTTTCAACAGTTAATTTCACATGTTTCTGTATATTTTCGATTCTCATTTATGAAATTGAAAGATAACATATTCTTATTACTATTGTGTGCTTGGCTACATTGGCTATTTGACTACACGTAACTAGTCTCTAATTTTTAATTAGCGTAGTGTAGGTAGGACACTATTTTCAAGTTTTTTTATTTTTTAGAATAAGTATGCTCTCCTCCGCGCTTCGTGCAATCACGAGTATCAGAAAGTAGGATGACTGATTGATTTCAAGAAGATTAATTGATTGACGATGAAAACAATTGCCTAATCTATTTTTCGTCTACAATTTGTTTCCATTTGCTTACAAATTTTTAATAAGTTTGCAAAATCAAATTTTTGTTATTTTAAAACATAATAGAAAAAATAAATACATAAATACAAATTTGAAGAAATTGAGCATAAGAATATTAGGACAACAGAATTGGCGAAAAAGGCCTCAAGCCATAATTCTCAACATTGTATTCATCTTAATGATACAAATATATAATACAATAATGAAACCACCTCAATTGTTCTCACATCGACACCTCATCGGGAGATAAGGTAGGAGGAGACAATATAGGAATCTCGAAACAAACTTAGGATAACAACTATATCCTAGTATGTAAAATAAATAAAGGTGGTATACTTAGACTTAATGATTGTATATGATAAAGAGGCTAACATTCCCCCCCTCAATCATAAGTTTGAGAAATAATACTAACAAAGTAGGTGCATAAGTTGGTATAACTCCATGTCTTCATGCTAAAACTCATGAGCTGAGCCACAATGAAGAACTGCCTGAAAAACTGCCAAATATGGATGCTGATAAATCTGAAAAATCCCACTATGCCAATAGTTGGTTCACTGATGTGAACTCCAATATGATGAGAGAAAAAAAAGAGAAGTGAATCAACTGCAAGTCTACCACATCCCTAAAAATGCCTGACAACTCAATCAATGCCAAGCTGCAATGTAGTAGGATCCATCTGTCCTATGCTAGGTCCAATGACCATCTAGGTGAACCAAATGTCCACATCATTTCTCTCAAAATCAACATCCCAATGTATGATTCAATATAGAACCATCATTCTACCAAAGTCTGTCATCTACAGACCGCAGTTGCCCATTTTGCAAATTTCATGCCCAACCGACATACTTGATGTTTGTTGTTGTTGAAACTCTCTGTCTGACAACCATCTTCAATTCGATAATCAATTCCATCATCAATTTCCCCCTTTGTCAGCTGAAAGGAGAGACCACAAGTGGTTTCATCAAGCATCATCACTGGAATTTTGAACTCCCCCCCTTAAGATGCATGAGAGTTTCATCATTGTACTCCCTCCTTCTAGGCTCAAGAGAGTACCATACTTGTTCCATTTGAGTACAACAAAAAGTGGGCATGTGGAAAAAACCACATGTTATCTCATCCCGTGAGGTCCATGCTCGAAAGCTATGCCATAAGGGGACCACTTATGTGAGGTACAAAATTATTATGTGATACAAGATTGGTCTTTACTCAAGATTGAATTCTTCGGTAAGACATATATAATCGTTTGGCAGTTGATGACCATTGCCAAATATCAATCCACTCATAGTGAAGCTTCAATCTTGCAGGTTTGTTCCTCTTGGACCATTTATCTGATGCATGATTTGACTTGCCACAATTCTGACAAGGATGGAGATCAAAACACTGATTCTCCTTGTGACCAACTCGATTACAATGTTTGCACTTATCATTCTGATGTTGAACTTGAACAGGTGAAGTTGAATTTTCTTGAAGAAATCCAATGCTCACAAACAAAATTGGTTTGGAGTAATTTGGAATATGAAAACTGTTTTGATTTTCATATCCTAAGCCATGTCGATTTCTATTGAAGTGTAATTCTTCCCAAGGTCTAATGATCCTCTTGGAAAGATCATTTTTTACTTGATGACATGCTTCACATTTACTTTCACTTATACTTGTTGTATCACTTTGTGCTTTGGCATCTTCTGCTTGTGATTCATTCTCATTGGAATTTGCTTATGAAGTTGGCTTGCCGATGTTCTCCTTCATTGACTATTGATCATCATCATTATCATTAGCATCATAGAGAGGGTTGTTCTGAATAAAAACTAGTTCAAAAAACTTCACTCGCTGTTGACTTTTGAGTTCTATCAACTTATCATTCAATAGATGGGATTGTTCTTGAAGAAGTATTACTTTAGCTTGCGTCACTTGCAAACAAGTTAGAAGTGATTGAAGAGTTGCTTTGTTCAATATTATTGTGTTGTCTTCAATGGTGTTTATTAGAGTATTTATAAAATCTAATAATTCATGACTTCGCTCCATTTGAACACGCTCCTTTGAACCTCTCATGCACTTTCTCTTCTGGCTCGCTTGTACTCGCTCGCTTGAACTTTCTTCCAGGAAGATGAGGATGTCGATTGACCATTGATCATCATTATCATTAGCATCATAGAGAGGGTTGTTCTAAAAAAAAACTAGTTCAAAAACTTCACTGGCTGTTGACTTTGAGTTCTATCAACTTATCATTCAATAGATGGGATTGTCCTTGAAGAAGTATAACTTTAGCTTATGCCACTCTAAAATGCTAGAAGTGATTGA
The DNA here is from genome assembly GCA_010110895.2 of Picea sitchensis. NCBI lineage: Eukaryota > Viridiplantae > Streptophyta > Pinopsida > Pinales > Pinaceae > Picea > Picea sitchensis. The sequence goes on along the minus strand of SNQJ01S0046170.1, from coordinate 118,951 downwards.
AGAGTTGCTTTGTTCAATATTATTGTGTTGTCTCAATGGTGTTTATTAGAGTATTTTATAAAAATCTTAATAATTCATGACTTCGCCTCCATTTGAACACGCTCCTTTGAACCTCTCATGCACTTTCTCTTCTGGCTCGCTTGTACTCAGCCGGGGCTTGAACTTTCTTCCATGAAGTTGAGGATGTCAGTTACCCCTAAAAATGCATCCAAACTTGTGGATTACAATGACTTGAGTTAAGCTACTCAACCTTTTCAATTTCGACTCAAAATTACAATGAATCTATGGTGTCGAGCTCAACCGAGAATGCACCCAATTACAAAGAAATTCAACTTGATTTGATTTGACACTTACAAAATAATTATATTTGATCTTGATTACTCTTTACAAAAATACATTTTGCAAGTTTACAATAAATGTCGATTTTAAAATTGAATTGATCTTCAAATTTGATGATGCTTTGAGTCTTTGAGTCTTTGAATATGAGCTTGATGTGTCCAATGTTGATGTGATTGACAATTTGATATCTTCTTTTCTTCTTAATTGAGTTCTTTGATTGTGCTTGAATGACATTAATTGTGCTTGAACTTTGTGTATGGATGATTATGTCAATACTATTATAAAATATCATAAATCAACCAAGAAGAAAAAAAAAACACCATCACACATAAAGACAATGTCCTTAGACACCCTTATTCAATTTCGAGACAGGTCTAAGATAAGATCCACCACCAAAAAACAATTTTTTTTTTATTTTTTTAATAAAAATTGATACATGAAAAAACTTTCAACTTGAAGTGTGTTCTCCTTTTCAATCACAAGAATGTTTTACTCCTTTACAAATACTCCTCCATTGTATCTATGTATCACATAGTATCTCTAGTATGAGAAAAAGAGAGCAAAACCCAAGCACTTTGGTTTTGAAGAATGTCCTCTTTATTTAAAAAGGAAAATTCAATCAAACATGGCTGAAAACTCCCCCATTCACATACAATCTCTTTCTAAGATATCACTCTTCTTTTCTTTCTTTCTTTCTTTTTTAAACCTACTTCCAAGCACTTTTTACATTTATATAAAGAATGTTTTACTTCTTCAAAAAGTAAAAAACATTAAATAACAAAAGGGTTTTTTATAAGATCTTTTAACCATTAAAAGTGAACTCCTTTAAATAAATTTGGGCAACCAATGCATCATTAATAATTTTAAACTTCTTTTCAAAAAAATGTGCTTTGACTTTTATCAAAAGTTTGTGCAGCCAAAATAAAATGGTCCGCATTAATATTACCTTGAATGGACATGTATGCATAGTCTGGAAAGGTCAACGCTACATCCAAAGGAGAATGTACTTCTTGACAACTGAAACTGAAGATGATTGCACTTATGCGCGGAAATGGAAAATGCGTTGCCAGAAAATATTTCTGCAGAAATTATAAATGGAGATTGTTGCAATGACATAAATGACTTGCATCAATATGAAAACTCTGAAACCAAGGGACAGGTGGAACAAATTTGTTGTGGACAGATTGTATCGCCGGAACAATTTTCTGCCAAAACATTTATTTGAATACCTCTTCTGTGTAGACATGTGCACTTTTCATTTTCAGCTATGAACTCTTCTTTAACAAGTGGATATCATTGCGCAAATTTAGCAACGTCTCAACTCAAATCTCGGCCTTAGTTGAGTGAATCGTTCCCATGCTCATACTGTGCCATACTAGTTGAGTGAATCGTTCCCATGCTCATACTGTGCCATACTAGTTGAGTGAATCGTTCCCATGCTCATACTGTGCCATACTTTAAAACGGGATGAATCACTGCAAATACATGATGGATGGCTGGACAGATTGTTGGAGGAATAATTGGAACGCTATTCTGGTGGAGATCGGATCTGATAAGAGGCAGAAATGCCTTGTTTTCTAGATTTGTACAACAAAAATAAACCTTAGTGACAAGGCAGACCTTGAAGATTATGTATCTCGACCTGAGAAAATTAGTGTTGCGGAGATAACAACAATTTGCCAAGAAGCAAGAACGTACACAAATTAAAAAAAATATGTCCACAATCGATGGATTGCTGCCAGGTTATGATTGCTGGAGAAACTTTGTGCGTCAACAGATGTTTGGACGGTGGGAGCCTGGAATGATCAGAATTTGTATATGCATGTCCATTTCTTTTGATATCTGACTATATCAGTTTGAAAAACTTCTTGATTTTATTGCAAAATTTTGAATCGAAGAAAAAATTCCGACTTGTCCACAAATCGACTCCCCGTAAAGCATCACCATTTTCATGGCCATAACACACTGCAGGTGGGTCTGAAGTTCACATATGGGGTTTCTGTACAGCGGCTTAGAAACAATCAACTAGATAGAAAGGGGAGAAATAAGACTGAATAGTTCCAGATCTGTGATGGCAGTGCGCACTAGTCAACATATCAAAGTCACACGTAGAGGAATCTCTTGAATCAGATCTATTAGTATTCAAAGTTTAATGATCGCTTGCATGGTTGAAACTTGAAATCAAGGTTTGAATCCACAGAAAAAGATGAGATCCGAGATCTGGAATGGGAAGGCGAAAAATGGCTTTAACAATGAACATGAAATAATACAAACTACGGATCTAGTGAGCAATGTTATAATATCCCCATGGCTATATTGAACTCATATCAAACATAAAGTTTTAGAATTACCTTAAATTTTCTTGCAACCCCCACATATGCCTCTCACAAACTCACATCCAAATTGGTAGTGCGAGGATAACATTGCCATGATAACATTGCCGTATCTCTTTAGCTTGATTGAGAAGTGAAATTTACGCATCTCAAAGATTGTGAATCTGGATTTTGTTGTTGTGAGCAACATCTATCATTGAGCTTGAATTCTTCGCTACCCATCTTCACACCATTGGTTTACACCTCACCATCCATGGAAAACTACCACATTTAGGCTTTAAAATTACCAGGCCCGAAGAATTATAGAAGCTCTGATACCAATTGAATAAATTGAGCATAAGAATATTAGGGAAATAGAATTACATGAAAAGGCCTCTAAGCCATAATTTCAACATTTTATTTATTTTAATGATACAAATATATAATACACAATAATGAAACCACTTCAATTGTTCTCAAACAATAACTCCTCATCAAGAGATAAGGTAGGAGACAATATAGGAATCTAGAAACACACTTGAGATAAAAACTATATCCTAGTATATAAAATAAATAAAGGTGGTGGGTATACTTAGACTTAATGATTGTATATGATAGTACAACAAAATTTGTACCAAATCAAAACAAAAACACAAGTACATGAATAATAATAATAATAATAATATAAATGAATAAGAAGGTCTGCAATTTATGCAAGATAAGAGTTGTGTTTTTCCATGTCAAACCCAAGTTTCCAAAACATCAGCTTGAAATGCTGTTATGACCAAGACTCTTCCTCATTTTTACTTCGACTTGGTTTATTTTGGTTTTTATGGCGCAAAGAATAATTCATTTTTTCCCCTTCGGCCCCTCGATCCCCGTAGATGCTTGGAAATAACCTTGCAAACAAACAAAATAGCAGTGATATTGATCTCAACAACAAGTAATATATCTCTGTCTGGTGGTACGCTATAAAGCTATAGATCTCCCTGTCCCAAATCAACCTATCTTTGAAACAATGGCCAATCTCTGATCTCTATGGTCTGCTATCAACAAAAGAACTATCCTTCTCCGATCTCTCCCATGCATGTTGGTTCCTATATTTCCATTCGTATCTTTCAGCTAATGATTTTTAAATGAAAAGAAACATTGAAATGACAGTAATAACTCATTGTTTTATCCGGTTGAGGCACCCATGATCAACTAAAATTTTCAACGTGCATTCATCTTAAATTAGTTAACGAAAAATCTGTCAGTAAGCATTTTTGAAGGATGAGGGAGATCTTAACTAAGAAAGTCTGTTTTCATAATGATTTCATTGGTATAGTTGGATTTTCCTTGCCAAAATTCCATAGATTGTTACGATCTCTCAAATAAAAAAATATATGTATTCCACGTATGGAGGTAATGGAGCCAAACCCCATAAGTATCACCGTCACATAACTATTTTTAAATTTCATCAATATGTGTTGGCTTTCCTGAATTTTCTATCCATCCACATTTTCTTTGTGCTTCATTAAGTTAAAACTATAATGATGTTGCGTATTTGATGGATCCTTCTCTTATTTGGTGGAAAGTTTTCCTCCATCATTCCTCTCGGTCACATCGATCCAAAAGATCAGTCGAATAAGCTTCTGTTGTTTACCTTGATCCAACAAACATCATATGTATCTCCCAGTGCATAATCATGAACTTGCTCTCCCCAAAATACTCATCAGCCATAGAATCAAATCAAATCAATGCTCTACTCGTAATTTCATCAGCTAGGACCGGGCTTCACCTCAAACTATAAGTTGTCTTTTTCCTTCTCGTCTGATGGATTGCCCCACCCCTAAAAGATGTTTCCAATCAATTGAATCGAATCAATCGCTCCTCATCCACCGGTGACCTCACACACACTTGGGATGTGGTATGTTTTGGCGTATATAGACTTCACGTCTTCGGTATATGGTTCTTCAAGGGTATAGGTTCTTTGTTTATTGTCGATCAGAGGGACTGTCACATTGTGGGTATTGGTGGCCCTGGTATATGTGTTGTCGGGCGTAAAATGAGGATTGGGAAGTTGGCAACAGGGAACAAGCTTCATAAACCAATTTCTGAGAAAGAATACTAAATCCATATCTAATCGTTGATCCAGTCCTTGATGCAATTGTTGAAGTAGAAGAGCCCGTAGATTGAGATGGAGACTCATCAGATTGAGTTCCAGATCCATGACCCACAGATATATTTTAATAACCATCAGTTGAAGCAACACCAAATACAGATGGAAAACCAATTCCCTTGCAAAGAATTTTTGATTGTGCCAATTTGATGCTTTTCATGTAGTATAGTGATGGTGGTCCTATCCTTGGCTAGAGAAAATAAACCCCACAGAGACATTTGGAGATATTGTCATTGACTACTCATATGTGAAATAAAAATAATTCAAGCTCTTGTAGCATTTAAGAAACTGCATCTAGAACGCTGGCGTAAAGAAATAGGAACACACATTCTAAAGGCCATTAGGTACATTGAAAATATCCAGAGGCATGATGGTTCACGCTATGATCCATGAGGAACCGGCTCACTTAATCGTATTACGGTTTGGTATTAAGACTTCAATTATGTGACAATTGTATAATAAGTTTTTAGTAGGGCTACCATAATTTGTATTATTTTAATTTTGTTTTGCATACTTCATATATATATATATATATATAACAATTAAAACAAAACAAACAAACAAAACAAGACAATTAAAATTAATAAAACCATTAAAAAGTTACAAAATTCTCAGAAAAATTATAAAAATCAAACATTCTAAAATAAAATTACATATGATTTCTAATCATTCTTTGAAAACACATCAAAATAATGTTTACGCTTAGCTTGGTTTCTTGAGTCACTTTACATTATGATCAACGATGAAACAAGCGCACACACCAACAAGTACAAAAATGCATTTTATTTCTTTCATTTGTCACATTGGTACTTCTTTCTATATGCTATGTTTTTCGAACTCTCACAAGTTTTCATGCAAGATTTTGTACTAAGTTTTTTTTCAGGTTCAGAAACGATTGCATTTTGCCATTGAAGTGATTTTCAAGAATCACAAAACTTTTGAAAAAAAAGAACGTGCTTTGTTGACTGCTTGAAGGAATTGCTACTCATCATAAACATCATGATCGCTTGCCGCTACACAACAACCATTCATAAAACCACTTTGTGTCATGAATTATTTCTTTTCCATTTCTCCTCAAAGTGATTGGTCAGTCATCCCCTTGTTGAAACCCACCCACTCTCCATTGAATTATCCTTCATGACTTCATACACACTTATCTTTCTGAGTCACATACATTTTTTTTTTTTTTTCATTTCATTTTGGTTTTGTTCAATAAAATTATCCTCCTTTCCATGACCACATTGCCTCAAGCCATAAAAACCTGCTAAGCTATTGAGATCTCTTTCCTATAGTCCCAATTTCAATATTTTTATCAGAGCTCGTGTTGACTGATGGGATTCCTTAAGGCCCACCTTTCAACAAGTCTTGCCCCATCGAGCTCAACACCTTATCTCGATATAGACTAGAGTCCATTTTGAGTACCTAGAGGTTTTGCATGCCTTAATGGAAATTTCTCTCACTGACAATCATGGAATACATCAATGTCCCTTTTGATTGTTAGATCTCTGTAAAGGGCTCCTCAACATCATCCTCATTCATTCACACCCCGCAAGATGTACCCCTCGAAAATCTTGGCACTCATTGACATCAATGGTGAGCTCTGCCTTGCATCATTAACTACATTCATCAATGGCTGGTAATTCAATGACTTATTTTCATGTTTGACATCAACACATTCATTTGTATGATTAGAATTGTACCATCTGGTTTAGCAGTGTGTGAAGACTATAAACTTTTTCATGACTCCTTCAGCAGTTACAACAACATGACCTCAGTTATATGAGAGTATTATAGTTCCACCTTTATACTTCTCTTTTCCATGATTCATCAACGGTAGTTCATATTCCCCCACTTCACATTCTCCTCGGGATCCAACAGCTACAATGCGAACTACACAATCACCTTTTCACATGATCCCTAGCAAAGGATACATCTTCCATGCTCTAGCAAACACATACAATCTTTAATATCATAACAACAAGAGAACAAATAACGAAATGAATGTTACTTTTTTAACAGAAATGGGTATATTTATATTATATTAAAAATTACTTAGAATTCCAAAGATATAGATGCCAGGGTGTGTGCACTCTCCGCTATTGCCATAGAAAAAAAAAAATCCTTTCTATGATGGTGTCAGATTTTCACATTGCTCTATACAGGCTACAATTTTTCCATGTGAAATGGCTATAAAACTATTTAATAACAACACAAATTTACAATTCATAAAAACCCAGAGCTATATGTAGGGTTGGCCTAGATCGTTCTACTGTGTTGCTTGATTCTCCTCTACTTGGTGTTCTTCCACGTGGTGCTGAGCCTGATTCTCTTCTTCCCAAACATGGTCTAAGAATCTCGGTGCCATTAGGACATGCTGATCGTTGTTGGCAGCAGAGTGGAAGGTTGAAGGTAAACAAGATTCATCCATGCCCGCAGAGTGAGATTGCTAACAGGATTTCCCAGACGTTGGTTGACTTCTCCTACCTGCTTCATATTGCAGTTAACCCCATTGAGGACAATTTCCAATTCTTGATTGTGTCAAATTTCTAGTTGCTGCATCTGGGTCTGCATTTCGACCATAATTTCACGAATCACTTGATTTTCCTTTTGGAGTTCATGATGCCGTGAGCCTGAGCGTTCTTCTATGCGCCTGCAGTCTGTTCGCAGGGCTTGGAATTGCTCGCGAAGGTCTTCAGTGGCGCATATTGGGCAAGTGCAAGGGGATCTGGACCTTTTCCACATGATGATGCAATGTGCAAGGGGTGAGAAGGTTCTGTGCAGAAGGCTGTCGAGGCTGGCTTGGAGGAAGAGTCAAGAGGGAGGCGGTGGGAGATCCGCCCGTGAGCCGCAGAGGGATGCAGCCATGAGAGATAAACACCCATGGACTGAATCCACCCTACAAGGACTCTACCATTATTTTAAGGGTCGGGAGTCATCGCATCTCACAAGGGAGAGAGAAGTTGCAGTGCATGAAAGTGCATAGCCCACGCCAGGGGGTGGGATGGTGGATCATCTAGGAATTTAAGACAAAGATCCCATGTGCGCATTCTGTTTGCAGGGCAGCCATTTGGATGGGAGCCATGTGCCAAAGAGAATGAGGGGAAAAGCGGGTGTGGGAAAGGGGGTGGAGTGGCTCGCAGGGTCGAGGGCGGTAGGGGCTGGGAGGAGGGGGGGATGAGAGGAGGGAGGAGGATAGGCTAGGAGAGGGATGGGGGTTAGAAAGTGCTAAAATGGGTCATGGTGGGTAGAACTGACAATTATAGTTAGAGGGGGGGTTGACGCTTGGGTGGAGTTAGGGAAACCAAACATAAGATGAGGTTTGATTGGTAAGAAGGTGGCTCTGTTCCATATTTTTTGCTTCTTTCACCAATTTTATTTGCCTGCCTCTGAGTTTTGGTTTCACAAGATATGGAAGAAGATCAGGCTGATGAAGTTCTTCTTAAGTGAGTTTATAGCTGAGCATATTCCTTTGAGTGGGCCTTTTGGTGAATTGGACCGACTCTCAAGCTCTTTTATGACTATTTCGTAATCCCCCAACACAGTTAGAGTTTGAATGTTCCTCTCCTGAGCGAGTTTCAATCCCATGTAGAATGTGAGGATTTCTTATTTATTGTTAGTTGCTTTTCCCAGACCCCAAGAATACTCTACTATTTGTTTTTCCTCGAATCATAGATGACTCTCGCACCTCGCCACCCTCTATGAAATGAATGTTGTTAACACAAGAACCAACATTCTTTTATATTCCATGCCAGTCACACAAGAACCAACCATAATAAAAATGTTAGATGTTACCATGTAAATCCCATCCTCGAAACATTCATTATCATCACTCAAAGCCAACATCTAGATGCCAAAATTTCGAGAAGATCCGATACTGTAATGTGGACATGCAACAAGTTCCGGCTTAGGGTATAAGTTGGGGCTCAAAATGTCATATTTTCATCCACCTTTCCCTTCATCATTCTTCACATTTCATTGCTCCATTAACCTTTCATGATATCATTTTCATAAATATATTTGGTTTCACCTTATTATTTTCCACTTTATTCATTTTAGTATTAAAAAGGAATTTGTGATTAAATATTAGAAAATCGACATGTTTTCATATATATCTCAAAAATGTGTGAGCTTTGTAATGTGTAGGAATATGTGAAGGATTAATTCAAAAAAACTTCTCAAATACTTCCTCCACCATTTCAAGATTTGAGGAGATAATTCAAGCCTATTTCAAGGAGAAGATCATGGGGAATGGATAACATATCTTATCCAAGATATATGAGAGATATGTGTGAGGATTTGAAGGAATTATATTTTGTAATAATGGGAAATTAGTTGAGAGAATAGTGGATCTATAATTATGAGATGGTTATCTTATCTTCAAGGCTCTCATGTATAAAAGAGAGTGCTTTCTCTTCATGAGGGAGTAGTCATTAGGATTTGAAAGATAAGTTTGATTGTGGAGAAGGGGATTCTTAGTTTGATTCATGCTTTCATTATTGTTTCATGATTTGTCATTTGATTCTTGTAATGTAATTTGAGATTGCTTTACTATTAGTGTGAGCTCACATGTGTCGTCTTGTTTCTCTTCACATGTTGTTTATCCTTTGACGCAATTTTCCATTTCAAGTTAATTTCATTTACGCAATTTCATTTCAGTCGTGTGTTGTAGCAATTCAATTCCAAGTCATGTGTTTCAACTTCTTGCATTAGATTAATGATTCAATTTTAGTTGTATCTTTACCATTAGATTAGGTTAATTTAGCTTCAATCCTGCATATACTTTGCATGTGATTCATAAGTCTACGAACCTCAGATTGAAAAATTAAATAGTTGGACAAGTGATACAACTCAATTAATAGAACATTAGTTTGGCCCAATGTAACGACTGTCGTTCCCTTTTTACGATTGGCATCCCCTTTGCAGGTTTTGCATCTCTGGAGGATGAGGTATTGAAAAAGGAAGGTAAGTGTTGGACCTTGACCAAGTTTTGAGGATCTTTGGTCATGTTTGAACTATTTTGGGACTTCGACAGGATGTCGAAGGTAGAGTGCAAGTCGAAGCAGAGATTGTGGGATCTCAGCCCCTTGTTTAGGGATTTTTGGGTTTTGGGCTTATGTAACAGGTATGGGGATGTCGGCCCATGGGTTTACCCATGTTTAGCCAAAGTGCTGAGTGAAAATTGTAAATGCTTTGTGCATGCTATGTTGAGAACTTGCAGAGCTAAGTGCAAGTGACCGTAAGAGACTGTGTAAAGGCTTTGTGCTGTAATCTAGCCTGGGGAAGGAGGATCTATTGAAGTGTGCACAGATCTCTTGTCCTATGCGAAGTGCGATCTTATGGATCTGTGCATGTAGAATATTGGCAGAAGACAATAAAAGAGAAGAAGAGTTGGTGGACGTAGCCCTAGGCTGGGGGTGAACCATGTATATCCTGTGTTATGGTTGCTTGTGCATTATGGTTGTTTCATTTTTCATATGATTAATGATTAGTGCAATGATGTATGCTTAGATGAATCTGATATGATAACATCAGTGCTGAATAATATGAATGAATGCTAGATATAACCTATGTGAATGTGCTTAGTGCTTGAATATACTAGATTCGGGTGAATACTGTGCTGATATGCTATTAGGGTTTACCTGCGATGTAAATTATGATGAATACTAATGGTCTGTAACTACTAAGTGCTTTGTTAAGGTGTTACAGTCATAGATCTATGTCCCAGCTAGGGTTGCAGACATCTAAGTCCTACAACCACCCCTACCTCTACCTCGGGTGAGACTACATCTGCTTTGAAGGTGTTGCTGGAAGGGACGGTAGTCATGGTTTTGTTGGTGCGCTGTTGAAGTGTTGAACCCTGGGTCTGTTCCTATGCCAACAAATGGTTCCGTTGCTAGGACATAAAACTGTGATTGCTGGGAACTGAAGAAAAGAGAAAGCTCCGTGCTTAGATCTGTTTCCCTAGTGCACAATATTCTACTTGACTTGTGAATCTCTGTGCTAAGAAGAAGAGTCAGATCTAAAGAAAAGAGGTAAGATATTGAAGCTTTGTGCTCTGATAAAGGTAAGAACAGTGAAAAGTTTTGATTGAAAAGGTAAGATAAGTGGAAATTTTTGTTTCGAAAGTATGAATCTAGGTATGTTTGATAAATTTTGTCCTAGCCTGAAAACTAGGGCACAACTAGAAGAAAGAAGATTTGATATGAGTAGATCTGATAGAAATGATGAAATATATGTTATTCCTATGCATAGAAGGAATGTTTGGACTAACAAATAGATGCAGGATCCTAGAAAGAAGTTTTTGCAGGTTAGATACTATGATCCTAGTGAGCAGTATAGGAAAGGTTGGGGATCATTTAAAAGAAAAAGAGGATTAATTCTTTGTTACAACTGCAGAAGACCGTGCCATCTTGCTAAGGAATGCCCTGATAGAAGACCTAGTTGTCTTTGTTGTAAATCTATGGACCATGAAGTTTTGGATTTCTCTAGAATGATTGCTAAGATTGAAAGAATGAATATGAGACAAGAAAACCCTGAGGAAGATCAAGAAACTAAGACCATGGAAGAACCCCAGAAAGAATAAAAAAATGTATTGCTACAAATGAAAGAAACCCTGAATGATCACAAAAATGTCAACTTATCAGATATCTTCAAAGAAAAAAAGTGCATAGAAATAAGAATAGGAGACTTCGACATTGACTGTGTTCTGGATGAGGAAACACATGTGAATATCATCACAGAAAGAACCTGGGAAATTTTAGGAAAGCCTACTATGATTCCTTCATTGGGAGGAACAGGATTATTTAGAGGAAAGATGATAACCCTATGTGGAAGACTCACCTATATATCTAAGAGTGCTCATGGAACTTCAACAGAGGAAGATTTTGAGGTTTTTAAATTTATTGAGAACATCGCCCCATTCACGGTGTGACTAGGAAAAACCTGGATTGAGAAGGATCAGGCCAGAAGAAAAGAAGAGGAAGTCTTAGAATAGAAGAAGCAATAATTAAAAGATTTCATGACTAGGAGGATAATGCACTTGATTGAAGAACATGAGAACAGATCAAAGCTATTTAGAACCATAAACTTGGATGTCGAAGTTGAAAGAACATAAGAAGACTCACAGAAGAGTGAAGCACCTACCCCAGATAGAGAATAAGTATTTCCCTTGAACCCTATGAAAGAATCTCAACAACGCAAAGTTACTATGCCAAAAGGAGATAAGAATCAGAATGGAAAGAGGAATACCTAGATGAAGATCATAGGGAAGAAGGATAGAAATTTTAGTAAGAAGAGAGCAAAGATATAAAAGTTGCAGAAGGTTCCAGAGGGGACTTTGCAGAAGGAAGGCTTGCAAAAATGGAACTTCGCTGGGATATCAGAACAACGCAACATGGCACTCCGCCATGGCGAAGCAATATAACCGTTGGAGGCATTATGACTGTTAGACTGACACCCCTGAACGGTTAAAACAACAATTATGACCAGAAAGCTCGTTATCAGATCGTTGGGACCACAACACAATGGACATAACCGCATTGATGAAGGCCTCTCATCTCTTTGAGAGATCCGTTACATCGCTGTATACTTATTGCGTCGACTATTGCACCGAAAACACTTTTTCAAATTGTATCTAAGCCAACTCATTTCTACCGCGCTGTGTTTACTGATATTTCACCACCCGATCTATTGCGTTGAACATCCAGTCATTGACCCGAGTCATTTGATCTGAGCGTGCATGTCAGATGAACTTAGTGTTGTAGAGAAGTCGATCAAAGAAGTTCTCATCGATCTAATGGCCGAAAAAGTAATGTCCGCAGGGATTCAAGCCTCGTCGACGAGAGGAGTGCAAGCCTCCCCATCGACTGCTCATGGATCCAAACCATCCCGAGCTGCAGTCGAGAAAAGAACCAATCATCAAGATGACTTGGAGAATGCAAAGTTAATCCCAAATATCCTACCCGACTACATCCCACCTTGGCTGGCATAGTGAGTCGTGACAATGTCCCCAGAGACTTCGATTACACCCTAGTTACTGCATACCTCCCGAAGGGGATACATGCCGTTAGTACACATAAGGATAATATCACGACATTAAATTCTGCGATTTCAACCTAGGGGACTGCAAGAAACACAATATGCTCGCTCCTCGCAGATACTTGACTAGGACGAAGGGGAAGAACTCGAAAAATAATCCCCCAACCATGGACTATGAACCTCATATAGTCCACCATATTGAATGTGATGAAGATTCCACATTTTGGAAGGCACCAGGAGGTTAACGCGTGTGTTAAGATCTTGCTATCGTGCTACCATGGTGGCTCTCTATGGCTAGACAGATGCATCACAGTCGATCCGATGCTGATCCATAGGATCAATGGATTGAGCATGCAGGGACCAAACCCATAAGACTTATACCCAAGGAAGGCTGCATACCATGCCCTGGCACAGAGAATTAAGGAGACCTATGGCAATGTAGAAAAGGGGATGCGAGGCTACAAGGTATCTTCCATATAGAATGGCGCAGTGCGCCTGGCCTGCCAGCTGATCGTAGGAAAGATGGTGAGAAAGAACATACCTATGTAGGTCACATAGTTCGTTGTTGACCTCGCCAAAAAGTGTGTAGAAGGACTCCAAATGAACTGGGCGAAGTACTTAGTCAACCAACTAGAATTGGATTGCTGCGAAGCTCAGGATCAGGGCTATGAGTTCCATTTCAGCTAGCTACTAATCCTCATAGAATTTACTGCTTGGGAGATGCTAGAAGGTGTGACCTTCCCGAACATTGATCCATTCGAGCCACTCACTGCGAAGTGCACCACGCTCTGGTACTCGAGCGATATGGGAAAACAATGGCAGTCGAACGCGGTATTCCACAAATACTATCTCCAGTTAAAGAGGGCTATTGGGGATGTCCCTCGTATGATGACAAACACCTTGCATCGGTTTAGACTCCTCTTTAAGTTCAACACAAATCGACACTTTATTTATATCACTGCGTGCACAGACGAGCATAAAGAAGAGCTTCATTCATACTATAAGCTCACAGAGGAGGACGTCAAAGAGATAACTAAGGACTGGTCTGCAGAGCTCCTTATCCCTGCTGATCTCACAAAAATGTCTGATCCTGAACTAATTGGCAGCTTAGAGGCCACTCATGAAGAGCATGATACACCTAGATCTAGCAGAAGGAAGAAGACTGAAGAGGTACAAAACCTGAGAAGTGCATCAGACAAAACTGCTTCAGAATCACGTGGATGAGGAGATAATGATGAAGTAGATAAAGAAGAGACCAATGGAAAAGAAGATCAGTAGAAGCAAGGTGAAGTAACATTGCCTAGGGATCCTGTTGATGAGGCTAATCCCTCTAAGAAAAGAAAGGTTTTCCCCACGAAACCTACCTTGCGGAAGAAATCCAAAACCACCAAGACTAAGCTGCAGACTGTGCTCACACTCGATGACTTTGATTTCATCATCGCAACCATATCATACGCTTTGTAGGATATTATGCAGAACATTGAAGCCAAGCAAACAGTCATGTATGAAAAAATTGAGACAAAACTAAGAGGGGTACAACAGGGCCTTCAATCCAGCCATGCAATATCCACTGCGCCCCTGCCATCAAAATAACCAGAGTTGGGAGATGAGCCTACCCAACTCTGAAGAATAGTTGATGCGACCGAAGCTCACCTTTGTCGAGTGAAGAGGAGAAAGAATAGGCCATGGTGGCCCTGAATCAAGCTCAACAAGAAGTGGTAGAGCAATGTTGAGTTGTGCAACAGGGGAAGGATGACGTCCACACCAAGTTTGAAGAGGAGAGAGCACAATTTAAGTAAGAGAAAGAGCAGTTGCTTGCAAATCATCTCAGAGTCAAAGAAGCAGTCAATAGAGCACTCTGCTTTGTGACAGGCTTAGAGAAAAATGCAGAAGAACCAGTGGAGCATCAAGTAGCACATCTTGTGGAAGCTATCCAACAACTTCAACAGAGAATCGCAGACCTAGAGATAAAAACAATGCCAAGTACCTCACAGTACATGTAAGACCAAAGAGAAGCCATTGCCCAGAGCGCAATTGAGAGGATCAGAGAATTCGCTCTGGAAGGTAAAAAACTTAGCAGTAGAAGTGCACACACCTACGAGCGACTTATTGAATACCCTGAACTAAAGGAACTGGAGTCACAACTCTAGGAGGAAAATCAACAAGTAATGATAGTACAGGTGTAGTTGAAGCTCCTATTAGTAGTTGAAAGGATGAAGCTATCTCAGGAACATCACACTTATCAACAAAAGGTCCACACCATATATAGAAAAGTCATGGAAGTGACTCAGAGGCTCCAACCAGTCCAGGACGAAGCATGCCAACTATTTGAGGAGATTGAAGGTCGAGGAGCAGAGTTGGAATAAGTAGTCACTACAGTCGAGCAATGCTTAGAGGGACCTTTCAACGAAGTAGTTATCCAAGAGTTCGCCGAGCAGGAGGCCTTGGTGCAACAATAGGTTGAAGCAACTCAAGCCAAGATCGAGGCTTTTGAAGCAGAGCTACCCAGACCAAAGTGACTCAGGATGAGTCACAAGTGAGTGTTGGGGGCCTGTTGGCCCTTGACTAAGTTTTGAGGATCTTTGGTCATGTTTGACCTATTTTGGGACTTCAACAGGATGTCGAAGGAGGAGTGCAAGTTAAAGCGGAGATCGCGGGATCTCGACCCCTTTTTTAGGGATTTATGGGTTTTGGGCTTATGTAACGGGTATGGGGATGTCGGCCCATGGGTTTACCCATGTTTAGGCCCTTTTTGTAATATATAAATAGAAGTCTAGGCGATGTAAGAAAGGAGAGAGGCTAGGTACCTAGCCCAAATGCTGAGTGAAAATTGTAAATGCTTTGTGCATGCTATGTTGAGAACTTGCAGAGCTAAGTGCAAGTGACTGTAAGAGACTGTGTAAAGGATTTGTGCTGTAATCTAGCCTAGGGAAGGAGGATCTAGCGAAGTGCGTGTAGATATCCTATCCTATGCAGAGTAGGATATTGTGGCTCTGTGCATGTATAATATTGGCAGAAGACAATAAAAGAGAAGAAGAGTTGGTGGACGTAGCCCCAAGCTAGGGGTGAACCACGTATATCCTGGGTTATGGTTGCTTGTGCATTATGGTTGTTTCATTGTCTATATGATTAATGCTTAGTGCACTAATGTATGCTTAGAAAAATCTGATATGATAATCTCAATGATGAATATTATGAATGACTGCTAGATCTAACCTATGTGAATGTGCTTAGTGCTTGAATATACTAGATCCGGGTGAATACTGCGTTGATCTGCTGTTAGGGGTTACCTGCGCTGTAAATTAAGGCTGAATACTAATGTTCTATAACTATTAAGTGCTCTGTTAAGGTGTTACAATCATAGATCTGTGTCCCAGATAGGGTTGCAGACATATGAGTCTTGCAACCACCCTTGCCTCTACCTCGGGTCAGACTGCATCTGCTTTGCAGGTGTTGCCGAAAGGGCCGGTAGTTAGGGTTTTGTTGGTGCGCTGTTGAAGCATTGGACCCTGGGTCTGCCCCTATGCCAACACTAAGAACCTACATAGGCAACAAGTAAAATGCTTGTGCCAATGCCTACTTTCAACTGATGCATATAGGTTATATTTTAGGACATCTTTAGAGCCCAACAACCATTAATTCCTGTAATTACTTATTTCAGGTAGTAAATTGCATAAATAGTTTTTAATCACTATTTGTAAGACAAACTAAGAGTTGCATCTCAAATAACAACTGATACCTTATTTTATGCAGATTATTCCATCAAGGGAGGTGAAAGTGGTCAAAAGTGAAGGGTGAATAGGTAAAAGTGAAGGTAAAAGAGTTGATAAGAAGGTCAAATTTGACACCCAACAATTATCATCCACATATGAGCTACTATTTACCAATTTGCCTAAATACATTCCTAGAAAGTTCTCATTCTTGGCATCCTTCTTATGGTTCTTTGGATCCCCTATTTTAGATCCTCTATTAACCTATTCAGATCCCCTATTTCTTCCTTTATATATATTTTTTTCAAAATCGAATATCTCTTAAATAATTACAAAAATTGTGTATCATATCTTCATTATAGCCAAGGAGACTACCTTCTTTGATCCTTTTGATCTGAATCCTCGATCTGTTCCCTTATTTCTAGCATTGAATGCTATATTTTTTGAACAATTTCCAGACTTCCTGTAATGCTTACAAATTTCCTGTAATTCTTCTGGATTTTCTGTAATGCCTGTGAGCTGTTGATGTTGACTGATTGTTGACCACGAGGCTCCATATGATGAAACGATGAAAGAATAGGTAATTATCCATATCAGAATTCTGGGAAACAACTCCAAGTGGAATTTCTTCTTGAGACACAAGAAAAGTACCCGAATCACCAATTCCTGTAATCACTAAAAACTACCATTAATTCCTGTAATTATTGATTTCAGGTAGTAAATTGAATAAATAGTTTTTAATTTCTATTTATAAGAAAAACTAAGAGTTTCATCTCAAATAACAACTTCTACCTTATTTTATGCACATTATACCATCAAGGGAGGTGAAAATGGTCAAAATTGAAGGGTGAACATGTAAAAGTGATGGCAAAAGAGTTGATAAGAAGGTCAAAATTGACACCCAACATCTCCCCCTAACTGAAGATATTGCATGTCCTTGTGTAATTGTGGTTTCAAAGCAGCTATTCAAATTTTCGGAATTGAGGGTCTGATCCTATTCTTCATTTCTTCCTTGATTCAGTTGCAACAATGATTAAAGGTGCCTCTTCTTTGTCTTTGTATTGCTTGAGATGATTAGATAGATTGTAATTCTCTTGAATGGCCTCCTGATATGCTATAGTTCTGAGCTTTGCATCCTTATTTCTGTCTTTATATTTCCTTTTGAGCTTATGATATTTATCTCTCATTAGAGCAATCTGTGTTTTGAGATTTTCATTTTCCTCTTTAATAACCTTATTTAAAATCACAAGCTCATAAATGGTTTGTTTTAGCTGACATATATCTTCCTTGATTTCATGGAAGGATTCTTGCTCAAGAATTTCCTCTATATCAGGAAGTTCTTTAAGAACATTTGTTGCTTCTATCATCTTTTCTTCTTCAATTTCTTATGTTTGAATTCCTATTTCCCGAGTTCTCATAAGACTTATGGTCCTGGGTTTGTTCATCAACTTTATTGCACTAGAATGGTTTCCCTTGGACTGTTCTTCTTGCTTCCTAAGCTTCTCAATTCCTCTTAATAAATACTTAGAGGTCAACTTCCTCAAATGTTTCATTTTGGTGGGTGAGATCTCCTCAACATAATCAAGATCTTCCTCCTGAATGCACTTCTTTCCCTTTTTCTTCACTTCTGGACTGATATTTCTGTCTGGGATCTGAATTTTTTCTTCCCCTATTCTTTTCTTGTTTTTATTTGTTGGTTCTGTCATCGATTTTAAAAGTTTATTGAATTTTTTAGAACTCTCGATTCCCTACTTTTAAGGTCGTGCAAATCCCACCTATGTGTTTCCCTTTGTATCATTTCTTTCATCTGGCTAAAGTTGTGAATCCATAGACTTCACTTCCTCTTCTGCAATATTCTCCTTTTCTACAAGGTTTTCCATCACTGGTTCATGCTCTTCAAAATTATTTCTTGATAAGAATTGATGCCATATTTGAGTTAGTTCCTCCAATTTATGCAACACAAGTATTTTTACCAAAGCATGGTGATATAGAAATTTGTCTTTGTTAGGTGGGTTCTTTCTAACAACCATAACCATTTTAGCAAGGATTTTTAACAAAT